>JAWQEG010005786.1:0-112257 GCA_033782935.1 Petrolisthes cinctipes | reverse complement strand
TCCAATCTATAGACAAAGTTCAGAATATTACAGTACATGATGCTGTGTGTGTATTCTCAGTCTCTCGTCATGTCACGAAGTAAGAGGGTCGTGAAAGGTAACCTCCCTTTGTCTGTCTCTCTCTGTCTGTCTGTCTCACAATACCCATCTTCTGTTCCTTCTCTTTTTCCTCTCTCTCTCTCTCTCTCTCTCTCTCTCTCTCTCTCTCTCTCTCTCTCTCTCTCTCTCTCTCTCTCTCTCTCTCTCTCACACACACACACACAATACCCATCTTCTCTTCCTCCTCTCTCTCTCTCTCTCTCTCTCACACACACAACACCCATCTTCTCTTCTCTCCTCTCCTCTCTCTCTCTCTTCTCTCTCTCTCTCTCTCTCTCTCTCTCTCCTCTCTCTCTCTCTCTCTCTCTCTCTCTCTCTCTCTCTCTCTCCTCTCTCTCTCTCTCTCTCTCTCTCTCTCTCTCTCTCTCTCTCTCTCTCTCTCTCTCTCTCTCAAGCATCAACGATCTCTACAACATTGCAACTAAGATTTTCTCTCGTCAATCACCTGGGCAACACAACACACTTTGCGGTCGGACACACACACACAACAATCTCTATAAATCATACACACACACACACACACACACACACACACACCAGATTGGTTGTGTTTAATATTTACACACACACACACACACATATACACACACATATCAGTTTGGTCGTGTTTAAGATTTACACATACACACACACACACACACATCAGATTGGTTGTGTTTAAGATTTACACACACACACACACACACACACACATATACATCAGATTGGTTGTGTTTAAGATCTGCACACACACACACACACACACACACACACACACATCCGATTAGTCGTGATTCAGATCTGCACACACACACACACACACACACACAAAGCACTGCATCTCTCCCCTAATACACACATTACATTCACGCACACACACTGTCTCATCCTCCTCTCATCCGTTTCCTCTCACACACACACACACACACCTCCTCTCATCCATTTCCTCTCACACACACACACACACACACACACACTTCCTCTCATCCATTTACACACACACACACACACACCTTCTCTCATCCATCTCCTCACACACACACACCTCCTCTCA
The DNA here is from genome assembly GCA_033782935.1 of Petrolisthes cinctipes. Taxonomy (NCBI): domain Eukaryota; kingdom Metazoa; phylum Arthropoda; class Malacostraca; order Decapoda; family Porcellanidae; genus Petrolisthes; species Petrolisthes cinctipes. The sequence goes on along the minus strand of JAWQEG010005786.1, from coordinate 111,125 downwards.
TCCATTTACACACACACACACACACGTACAGTACACACACACACCTATATACGTCCTCTCATCCATCTCCTCACACACACACACACACACACACAACATACTAACCCAGAAGAAGAAGACAACTGCATGGACATATTTCACCACCTAGACAATCTAAAAGACACTCGACTTTCTGACAGACACCATATAGCTGACATATACCAACGACCTCAATGTTTACAAGATCATAAATAATAGATGGGTGGTTTTACTGCCGGCCAACTTATTACTGAGTGGAGGGAGCTATAGTGACTTCATGGCGGGGGGGGGGGCAAGCTTGGGGGGTGCGGGGAGGTTTTGGGGGGTGCGGGAGTAGGGGGACAGGCTTAGGGGGTGCGGGAATAGGGGCTGTACAGGCTTTCTATTCCCGTCCCCCCAAAACCCCCCCCCCCTCTCCACCCAAGCCTGTCCCCTACTCCTGCACCCCCTTAATTAAGAAGAATTAAAACCATAAGGGACAGTGACACAAAATAAACCTTTTCAAGAAGTGGCGAATATTTTTTTGGTTTATTCTGCTGATGTTTTAGTGTTGGTATCTAAATTTGGAGTAACTACTAATGTCTCCAAACTATTCCAGGCAACAGGCTCTACCATTATTTTTGTTCATCTGGTCCTGTTTCCTGGCATACTTTGGAGGAATCAAGGCACTCCAATGTACCAAAAGTGTATTACCACCTTAAGGACCCAGGTGATGCATGTATAGTCAGAAGATTGGAGGTTATAAGTGAGTCCTTCAAATATTACCACGAAACACACACACACACACACACACACACACACACACACACCTATATGGAAGGAGCTTGTTTCGTGGCATAGTCAGGAGGAATCAGCTGAAGCCACCAGGTTTCATACACGTTCATTGGGCCTCTTTAGGGAAGATTATATTTTGTTGGTGAATTGGAAGGTCTGTGTTGATTCCTCCAAACTGTGCCAGAAAGCAGACGACCTCAGTAGTACCAATAGTGGATCTGCTGTTTCGTGGCATTAGTTTGGAGAAATCAGCAGAGACTTTCCATAATTCACCAACAAAAGAAGTTCCCCTTAAACTTTACCCTGCAACCAACCTTCGACATCTCAAATTCCTTCTGTGACTGACTGGCTTGGCTTGACATGGGAAACAGGTGTGTGTGTGTGTGTGTGTGTCGGGGGTGATGGTGAATGCTGTCTACTCAAGGACACTCACACAATTTTTGGAAGATTATTGTTGTCATTATCCCAGTTAGTTCGACCTCGTCCAGTCAAAACACGACCTTAATTTAACTTCAGTACTGATATCAGCAGTCACAAAATATATATATACATGTATATATGTGTTTTTTTAGATGCAAGTACGTTTTATATTAGTTTCATCCTGTCCGTGTATGTATGAGGGTATAAATAACCTAAAATATTAAAATTATTCATCTGTAGAACGGATAATAATAATAATAATAATAATAATAATAATAATAATAAAATGGATGTCTCTCTTCGTGTGCATGATGAATAATATCTGTGAAATCGGCAAATAATGTCAAATACCAACACTAAAAAAAGGAAACACAACATCGAAAGGGAAAGATAAGAGAAGAACATCAGCAGATCCCCGGCCAGTTTTCTCGACAATCCTGCCTAGAAGATTTCAACACTGACACCCACGCCGCCGCTCTCATAATATCATCTCCCGTATAATGACCTTCCTTCCTTCGGTACTCATTCCGATGTTTTGTGATACCTTGCCTCTCTAGCCTCGCGTTCTGTGATACTCTTTTATTGTTATTTAATGTGGTATACTCTAGTCTCTGCTTCCACTATCACGCCTTATGATGACGGTAATGTCTTGGATTATCCTGTTTCCGGGACTGTCCGCTCACCTGTGCATGTATGTATGTATATGTATGTATGTGTGTACGTCTTCTCACCTGAGCATGGTGGTGGTGGTGGTTGTCTGGCCAAGAGAGTATCCGCGTGTCACCGAAGATTCCCCATGACAACTCAACAACTCCACCAGTCGATGCTAGTAGAACTCAGCAGTCAGTCAGTCGGATGCCAAGGAACGAAAGGCACAACTAAGGAGAAGGAATGATGTATGTTGTTGTGACCAAGGCCCCTCACTGTCTCCACACACGGTAAACACTAACCACCTCCTCTCGTTGTGATATCTGTACTGAGTGAGTGGTAAGCGTGGTGGTGACCGTATGTATGTGTGTGTAGGAGGGAGGAACAACACCACCAGATACCTTCTCTCACCTTCGTCTCCATATTATTAGTAGCCGTATGTTACCGATATATATCTGTTCAGTTATTATTATTATTATTGTTTCCTCTAGAGTATGAAGCTTCTGTTGTGTATTGCATAGCAAGTGTTCAGGAATGATTTGGTACGTAATGAAGTTGCTAATATATAAACTGTTCGTCAACAAAGCAGACTGTAGTTGCAAGTCTGTCGGTATCTAGCAACAACATTCAACAGGTAGGTAAAGAAAATGGGATACACTATCTACCTGCTGTCATTTGAAGGGAAGAACGTGAGAGGGTAACTTAGCTAACTTGCGCTAGTTCGTGCACTAGGAAAAGATTCAAATATACTACTGCAGTGTTTAAGTAAGCGTAAAACTTATTTCTCTCAGAATTTTTGAGCTTGAGATTTATGAACTGTAAACTCCTCCACCTCCTGTCAGAGTGTACAGTCTCCCCAAGAAGTGATGACAGGTTTACACTATATGCATTACAGCAAGAATTAAAACCATAAGGGACAGTGACACAAAACCCTTTCAAGAAGTGACGATACTTTTTGTTTATTCTGCTGATGTTTTATGAGGTGAGTGAGTGAGTGAGTGAGTGAGTGGATGATTCACGTAGAGTATAATGGAAGGGGCGGACCTGGATGCTACCTCTGTATCCTCCCAGCCCCATACATACTAATGCCCTCATTAACATCTGTAAACACAGTGTCAAAACGGTCCACCTGCACACAATGGTAAGCTTCTAACATCGTCACCTTCATTGTTCACTCCATTCATTATTCCTCCCCATTGTATGGTAGACAACTGTATGTAGATATTGGTATTTCCTGCAACATGTTAGCGGCAACATTCCCCAGAGTGTTGGGGCTTGTACTAAAGGTAAATAAAGAACTTTAATGGGTGGAAAATCACACTAACGTGATCATTTTTATTACTTACAAAGAACTTTAAAAGATCCTGCATCGAAATGCGATAACTTTGTACCTCTGGATGGGAGGGCTGTAGGAAGATGTGTGTGGGTGGATTGTTGGGTTGTGTGTATGCAATATTATAGGCAAGTATGTATATTAGGCAGCGTTGTGTGTATGGTCAGACTGTGTACAGTACACTTGTATGTTTGCAGGCGTGTATATCATGGTTATGATCATGAGTAAACAGTATGTCAAGGTTTTGGTGAGGAGTGTGTATGTCAGGGTTGTGGGAGTGTGTGTGTCAGCGTTGTGTAAGACAGATAGAGTTGTGGGGAGGTGTGCTTTACATAATAGAATACGTGATGAAAATATGGTAGGCCCGAAGCGTTCTTCTGTTCAATATTAACCACTAAACTTATAATCATACCTTAATTACTTTTGGCGTGCTGGCTGACCATCAGTTAAGGACAGGGTCACAGGAATAGGACGTGCATGGCTGACGATGCTGGCCACTTTGATTCGTAGGCGTTGATGGAAAGGAATTTGACAAGGCACTGATGAAGGAAATTGTTTCTTGTGCCTAATTGAAAGGAGAACCACCACAACACACACTCAGTGATATCTTTTTCCCACAGCCCCACTTTCCCGTGTGGAGTGTATGAGCATATCTCAAAAATACTGTATTGTTCAGTGGAGCCTTAATTTTACTTATTCAAATGTGATCATATTTGATTTTCTTACGTTTTCAGAGTAAATTAAGACAATTATAAGCAATGAGAGAGCTTGAGGGATCGCGTCAGAAGTGAGTGACAGAAAGATAAGCGTTTTTTCCCGTGTTGCAACTGTGATTATGCATGTTTATTTGCAGTAAAAAAAAATATATATGTTGATCAATCAAGGCTGCCACTCGTAGGGGATTTCAGCCTAAAGTAGGGGTTAGGATAGCAATATGTAGGAGAAAGTAGGGGGTAAAATGAGAAGAAGTTTGTTTATTCATTTTATTTTCTTGCATTTCATCCACCACCATGACACTGTAGCATTTCACAAAGTCACCTCACCTCACTTGACAGAGATAGGCCTAGGTCACACCATATATAAGCAGCCTGTAGCAAAGAGGGAATCAGTCTGTATGCAGGTCTAGTACTATCCACAACGTCTTGAAGTGAAGTGAATTGAAGATGCCGAAAGAAATCGAGAAAAAATATCAGCCCCAAAACTATCGCCGTGAGTGGAAAAAAGAGAGTTGGGCACAAGGATGGCTTTCTGCATCAAAACATCATCCAACATCTCGTCCCGGGAAAATCCGAACTTATAGGACACACGAAGACATCACTTCACTTGCAGCGAGCCAAGACATGTCAGCAAAATCGCCCTACATCATCTTTTGGCTACGATTCACACACACACTCCACCAAACATTTCAGTTTCTGTGATGGCGTATCATTAGAATTTTCCTGCCTGAACCGAGCACATCACTTGCCAGCTTTGCAACACTGCGATCAACCCCAGCACCGTCGCTTGTGGCTATATTCTTATTTTGTTTGTTTTTGTTTCAGACATGATGGGTGGTCGGGGATGTGGTCGCCAACTTCATAATCCTCGCACATGGGGGATAATTGACGAACAGCTGGACCCATTCATCACCTCGGAAAGATCCCATACATTTCTCGTGGATTCGAACCCAGAGACCCTTGCCATTCGCAGTCAGTCTCTCTATTCACTCTGTCACCAGAACCATGACCTAATACTGTACAACAATAGTTTATTATAGAAGTATGAAAGTCTTGGTGTCTCAAACGTAGAAGTGTAAACAAACCTGTATCACCAATATATTATCTCAATATAATGCCACATATATAAAACCTTTTATAGCCATTTTAAAGTAGTACTAACATAATATTCAAGTTATATTATTGATTTTTTATAATTGCATATGTGTTTCTTTAAATCTAAACATACTAAATTATGTTAATCACTTTCCTCCTCAGATGAAGTAATGATAACAGTATTGAAAAAAATCCAGACTGAGAGAGGCATCAACTTGTTATTACCGTTATCACAGCATTGTTATATTATTCAACAATGACCTAGGTAAGTTTAATGGTTAAGAGTAAGTACCTGAATGTTGTAAATAGTGGAGGTATACTCGTAGATAATAATAATAATTGATATAACTAACGAGTGGTGTGGGTATGGTAGGGTAGTGGGAGTGAGTCAAGGGCATGTGATTTCATTCGTCTTATTTTTTTACTATATATATTAATTTTATTCCACCTATATACTGTACTGTGTCACTATCTTCATATTCACCCACTAACCTCCTTCCTTCATTGATATTTTGGTACCATAGGTAAAAACAATAATGGTGATCAAATTGGTGTTTAATAGGTATTTTAATTTCTTTTTGGTACCAAAGGCCTTATATGGCATGGTACTAAATTTTGCATTAGGCCTAACGTTACTGTATTGAATTATTGAATACCCAGTAGATATTTTGTTTGTAAATATTTTCAAAGACTTTTCCTATTTTTGTTGGATGTTTTCTGCATCGTAATGTCTATCAATATATTGTACTACTGTTCCTTTCATTAATAAGAGAGGGCGAGAAAGGCACTTCCTCACCCTCTGTCTAAAGAATTATACAGAGATGGGGTTGTAACTGCACCTGCAGAGAATGGGTGGCACTAACTTCCCCCAAACATCAGGAGTCGGATCATTTATATACTGTATATCCTTCCTTGGTGACTGTGTTGTTTGTTACATTGTACACAGACACCTTGTGGAGAATCATTCCAGCCTAGTCATGGAAAGGTGGGCAGGTGCTATGTTAAGCAATAGCACTGCCTTAATCATATGTTTTCATACTGTATATGTAATGTAGCTTCCATTGGATATGCATAGAGTATTACAAAGTATAGGCAAGTATTTTTGTGTACATAGTCTTTGTAAATTTCAGATCAAGGCTGTAACCAAGATGCATGGGATGCACAATGAGAGAGGAGAGCAGGAAGAGGGGAACTCCAGTGGTGCAACTTCAGTCCCATGCATTCCTACATCCCTCACCTCACACACTTCTACCTCTCTCACCTCACATACTTCCATCTCACTTGCACCCTCCCTCGCTTCACTTGCTACTGCCTCCCTTATCTCTCACACACCACCTTCCTCTGTCACCTCACAAAATCCCACATCTCATACCTCAACTGCTCCCACATATCTTGCCTCACAGACTACTGCCTCTCTGCCCTCACACATTCGTCCCTCCTTTATTACACGTAGGACAGCTTTCAGAGATTTACTTCAAGAGGATATAGACAGCTCCACTGAAGATTCTATATTTTCTCAAGAGGTGAGTAGTGAGAATATTTAGCAATAAAAAAGTTAATTGACTTTACATCTTGTAAATATTTTCAAACATGTATGTATAGTTGTCCACACATGAAACTGGTACAGCTCATTACTTGTGAGGTAGCTACAAAAGAATGGAAAGTGAAAAAAGATGTAGTTTGTTGACAGGCTGACAGTAAAATATTATTACTGTCTGCTTGTCAACAAACTATAACTTTTTCTCACTTTCCTTCCTGTTGTATGTATCTCACAAGTAGCAAGGTGTAGCAGATTCATGTGTGGGCAACTGTACATTTATCTTTTGTACAGTAGCTTTTGTAATTCATATGCATTAGATTTTTATTACCGGTATTTAATTTTGTGAGAGTGAATTAAAGTGATGAAATGAACAAAAGTGGTGTGAAATTTATTGATTAACAAGTAGCCTGATTAATAAAAATTTGACTGATCAATAAGTTGAATTTGTATAGTACCAGATATGTAATGTGAAATTTTTTTATTAAAAAAAAAAACATTACTGCACTGAACTGTATATGTGTTGCATAAAGTTTCAAGGTAGTGATCAATGGAGAGTTATTTTCCTCAACTACTGTATAAATATAATAGATTTGATGAGTATTAGCTTGTGAAAGTTAGAGAAAAATTTTCCTGGACCACCTCCTGCTATGTCATGTTGAAGCTTTCATGTTGTATTAGAAAAGTGAGATGTAGCTATAACTGGTTGTGAAGTATGTGACGTCCACAGGCGGTGATGATAACCGAGTGTGATGGAGAGTCATACAACACTGCAGCAACTTTACTCTACTGTCGCAGGAGAATTCTCAGACCTCGGGATCTCATCATCTCCATATTAGGTAACTTTCCTGGACAAACAGATGAGATCTTTAAGATGATTTGCATTCAGTAATCTGTGTGGATACTGCTTATTGATGGTAATGATAGTAATGTAAAGTTAAAAGGGATTATGGAATTAATGCAAGTGTGGCCCATTTTTCTGTGCATTCTGTCTTGGTCTATCCTTTTGTCTCTGTATGAATCTAAATCCTTGATACCTTTCAAGTTAGAAGGAGAGGAAAAAGTTTACAGTACTATTTCACATCTCATAAGATACACTTGCCCTAGTACCATTGATTTGTGTCTTCACCCATACCCAAAAATTGCAAGTGTCTGCGTTGGTGTGGCAGGGTATCGGCCGTGGAGCAAAGATGAGATGGATCAATCCTCGTGCTGCAAATTTATCAACACCGCTCACTTCCTTACCATCCTCACCTGTCTCTGTGCTGCTCCAGTCTTCCAGTATAACATTTGTTTAAGGTAAATGTTACTCTTATAGTATTTAGTACAGTAGCTCAAAAAGGTATCTCATGGGACAGTCTGATGAGTGTGAAAATGAACAAAACAACTCCTATAATTATAACTGTTTTCATAAAGCAGTGTTCAGATGTATCCTCTTTATAGTTATCATATTTTTTCATGATCTGGTGCTTCAAGGAAAATTAAATAGCAGTACTGTATGTTTTTTTTTTTTTTTATAGGTTTACAGTGTGAAAGAATAGGAAGAATCCTCTGTTATCTTCATTCCCAATATTGTTTGTGGTTTTACAAGTACAGTACTGTACTATACACTGGTGCTATATGTATGTGCATTCAGATCATATATACTGTAACTCATATTTAAAAGCAGATTGTCTTACATGAGTATAACAATTTATTTACCAGAGCTTTTGTTATAAGTACTGTACCTAGCTCAGTTAATCTCATTTTTTTTCGCAGGCGAGATGAAGGAATTGGAAAGGAAGTTATGAACTCCATGGCAAACTCTACTCTGTCATGTAAGTATCTGAACTATACACATCTGATTAGGTTATATGTGTGGAAAGATAGAAAATAATAGTTTCAGGTTATTGTGTTCATAGTATTGATATAAATAACCATTATATTATATATGTTAATAATTTTTGGTAATTGGGGGGGTAATATATTTTATTGCATTCAAGAAAAGTAACTGTTGCTTGATAATTTGCAGGGACAGAGAGAGAAAGTTGTCGTGGTAACTTTGTGTTTGTGTATGTTGTGCCTGGCCTGCTGTTTGTGCTGTCCTACATGGTGACCTGTATCATACTGAGGCTGGGGGAGATTGAACACCTCCAGACACTGCCAGAAAGGGTAAGTCTGGTGGAGCAACATTAGGGAAAGCTCATAAGTGTAGTCCATCAAATAGGGATAAAGAATACAAAAATCTAAAATAACTTACTTAGTTTACCTACACAGTTCAGTTTCTTATTTATGTTTGGGTGATTATGTATCCTGTTTCAGGTATTCCTTCTGGCATCTTGTTCTCCCTGGGAGCTGGTCAAACAGAGGCGACTGTGGTGTGTCTTCCTGGGCTGGTTATTGATAGGGGTCACTTGTTTGACTTTCACATTGGCTTCCCTCATTCTTCATGTTATCGCCGCTCCTCCTCTCCCTTACATACTCATCAAGCCACAGTAAGGATAATTATGTTTTCTTATGAAATATTTAGCTACATTGGAGTTATTGGTATAGAACTATAGATACCAGTATAGTATTTTTTTGGCCCATTTCATGAAGCAGAACTCTTTTTTTTATAATACTGTAATCCACCTTTATTTACTACAATACTGTAATTAATATTACATGCAATTCTACCTTTGGTGACTCAAACTGCTCTGTCATGACAGGAATGAGTTGGAGAAGACTGTGTTGTGTGTGGCTACTCTGGGGTTGTTGTGGCTGCAGGACATAGTGATGGTTATGGGTATCCTCCTGTATTGTAGCCAGTGTCACCTTCTCTCACGCCTCCTCAATATCATCAGAACCACCATTTATCAAGGGGCATCAACACTTATCTCCATCAAAAGGGTAAAGTTTAAAGGGTTTGGATGCACCTTCAGTCCCATATCAATCACTTTTACCTCTTCAACTGTTCCTTCTTTCCATGTTCTTCCTCCCCTAAAAGTCTGTAAGATTTGGGATAGTGGTTCTTGATAATTTAATTTTGCAAGTGACAAATGAGGTACTTATGAGTTTTTGCATATGACTGTAGTTCCATTCATTGCAGCAAATAGATGAAACGTCAAGATTCCTCCGACACTTGAATCAGGAGCTTGGGCTGAGTGTGGGTCTGTACTTGTGCCTCGTCACTTTTAGGGCGTCGACTGCTGCTATCACCCTCTTCTCTGCTACATCAGATTATCTTCATCAGGTACCACTTTAGTTTATGGATCACACAGTCAGTGCATCATAATACTGTATCAGCTGCAAAGCAGTCATCCTCCACAGGGCTAGAATAAAGATTGTTGTAGGATCTGGTCACTTTCTAGTGGATTTGACGAGATCTGCCCACATGGATTAAAAATCCATGTGAGGTGTACTGCAACCGGAGGCCTTTTTTTTTCCACTGCTGTGTGGACTGCCAGCACACAGGGAGTGCATTTCCCTTTGCATGCAGCAGTGTAAACTCCCTCCCCCTTATGGTCCCTTCAGGGCTGGTCTCACTTGTAGCTCTTGTGGTAACGTGGACTTGGGCCCACAGCACTGGCTGTGGTATCAAAGACCTTCTCCCCAATCTCCCTGGTGGTCAGAGGCCCCCAGACTCCCTGGTCCAGTAAGCTCTGGTCCCATTTCCCTGGGATGTGCTTCGGTAGCCCAGGCATATAGGACCAGCCCCTCCTTTATTTTAATTTGTTTTTTCACTGCGACCAGAGTGTACCAGGGGTCTGTGGGGCAGGAGGCCATTCTGCCCCGGGAGAACATCAACAACAACAACGACTGTATCAGCTTTTATGACTGTTTACTTTAATATTGTGCTCTGGATTTTATTGTGAATGTTAGATATACCCTACAGTATCTGTAAAAAGAATATTTGTGTATCAAGTTCTGACATGTCTCTGTTTTTAATTTTTTGTAGCATCAATGAATTTTCTTGAGGAGGTGACACTTGTTGTAATTATAAAGACATAAGAGTAAAAGTATAGAAGGATTAAGAGTTATGGTTTGTTCTTCAAATTGATAATTGCAGGCAATGAAGATACTTGACCCTCAAGTACTAATACAATTTATACCCATTTCACACATTTGCAGCATCCTAACAGCACAGATGGGGATACAGATGTGGAAAAAATTATATATGTAGATGTTGGTTTTGATATGGGATACTCCAAGAGTGTGGCTGCGGATGTAAGTGTTATGCAAGTCTTTACTGCACACACACCCTCAGGTTGGTGATGGCGAAGGTCCGATGTCAGTGGTCAGCTTGATGTTTGGGGGGACTCACTTCTCTCAGAGTCTGCACTTCATAGCTATGACAACCAACCTTGTGCCATGGCTTGTGCTGCTGCTGGTGCCATTGCTTACTGCTGCTAGGGTTACCAGCAGCTATAGAGCCCTCTGTAAGGTCAGATATGAATTATACATAGCAACTTCAAAGAGTTGAAGTTTTAAGTAGATCTATAAGGTCAGATATAAATTAACTTGAATTCATGATAAATGCAAAAACAGAACAGTTATGTACAGTCAACAAAAATAAGCTCTGCCAATAACTTATGTTGATCCTCCAGGCTGGCAGCCAACTCCACGGCCGCCCATTTGGGTACCAATCGACACCACAACTAGAAATTGACTCCTTCCTCTTGTACGTCTCCAGCCTTCATCTGCAGGCCAAGATTATGTGGGTCCCAATCCGTACTTACTTCCTTGTCTCTATAATTGTTCTGGCATCAGTAACATTCATCATTCTTGGATACCTGTACTTTTAGATGTAGAGAATCTTGTATGTGCTGTATACAGCTGACCTGTGTTTCTTATTTTATGCTACAGTTTTGTAGAGTAATGATGAAAATATTTAATTTTTGCGATTTATAATCTACCAGTATTGATTATGTGGTAATGACAAATTATATATTGATAAATTGCTAACAGAAAAAGTTTACTCAAAGAATGCCAGTGTGGGACAAGACTTGAGACAGATATAGTAGTTATTACTGAGTCCCTAAAGTATTACAGATGATTACTATGTACTGTGAGCAATGCTTGATGGCCTTATATCAGAACAAATTGTGGTTATAGAAATAAGGTTTATGCTTGTACGTGACTCATTGATTACAGTATTTTATTGTTGTTTCTGCTTCATTTTCACTTTCATTTCCCAGTTCATGTCTTCATGAACCCAGGGGCTTGCAGAACTAGCTTCATGCTTAATTCCGCAGACCACCTTCCTCTTTTCCTCTTCCTTTCATATATAGATTTTGAAATATACCTGTATATTGCCATATTGAGGTATTATTTGTTGTGTGAAAGCTTGAGTGAAGCAGCAGGTGTTCTGTGTTGTCAGTGTGATATTGTTTACTGGGCACCTCCTGCATCATTATACTCTTTTGCAGGAGGTGAATTCAGAGTCTCGTGAATGTAGAATGGAAAGGAAAACCCTACATAACTTCCAGACAGGTGTATTAAGATGCACTTGTTTGGAAGTTGTTTGTACTTCTTCTGACCACTCCTTTTCAGGGATATATGTAGGTGAAGTTATTGTCTTCAACAAATGTGGATGGTTCTATCTTAGTTGTAGTATATTATTACAGGTACTTGTGTTGCTCTTCTAGTGCTATATATTTCACTTCAGGATCATTAATAATGTATGTATCTTAACTCATCATGTACTTACATAAAGCACTTTATTACTGTACTTGTTTTTTACCAGTCTGCCATACAGTGAAAATAATTTGAAAGTTACTATAGTTGTTGTTAATTGTTGCCTTAGTATATCAATTGTCTTTTTAATTCACTTAAGTAATCATCGTATGGTACAGTATATAAAAAAAGTAACTTTCCTCAAGCCGTGTGATGCAGTGATTCAACACGAGTAGCCTACGAGCGATGGATAGTGGGTGTTCATCTGTTTCTGTCATATTTTGTATATCGTATACTGTTTAAGATACAATAGGGCCTCCAATTTAGCAAATATTTGGTGGCGAACACTGCTCACATAACATAAATTTACTTAGGTTAAACCAAAGGCAGTACAGTATGGGAAAAAATGGAATTTGGTAAATAGACAATCCTGAGTTTAGGATTAAATGTATTACAGTATTACCTCTCATATTCACACTGATATAGACATTAATAATCCTGCAATAAGAAGAATGAAATTAATTGATATTAAGGTGCAGTAATAAATAAGAACAATGTAAAAATGGTTGTTTACCATAATTTTTAATAGAGAAGGAAAGTCTGGTAGCTTGAGAATGAAGAGAGAGGATGGAGTTACTGTGAGTAGAGTGAGAAAGTGAAAGAAGTGTGGAAGAGATATTTTGATGGTCTGATGAATGGGGGGACGGGAGGGGAGGCGGTGGTGACATGCATGGGGATGGAGGCAGGTGGTAGACGACAGGATGTACAGGGAGAACTGGGAAGGGAAGATGGGAAAGGCACCGGGGGTGGATGGGATAACTGCTGAAATGTTAAAGTGTGGGGGGGAGGTAGTGGTGGAGTGGATGTTGCTTATATGCACTTTGGCTTGGAGGCAGGGAGAGGTGCCAGAGGATTGGAGGAGAGCCATAATTGTACCTTTGTATAAGGGGAAGGGGAGTAAGGAGGAGTGTGGTAGCTATAGGGGAATAAGCCTTCTTAGTGTACCGGGGAAGGTGTATGGGAAGGTTCTTACTGAGAGACTGATTGAAGTAATGGAATAAAGTTAGTGAGGAGCAGGGAGGGTTCAGAAAGGGTAGAGGATGTGTGGACCAAATATTTACATTAAAATCAATAGTGGAGAAATATATTGGGAAGGGTAGGAAGTTGTATGCTGCCTTCATGGACTTGGAGAAGGCATACGATAGGGTTGATAGGAAAGCTATGTCAGAGGTGTTGAGAATTTATGGTGCTGAAAGGCATTGAGGCCTATTATGCAGAGGCAACAGCATGTGTGCGAGTAGAGGGTGATCTAAGTGAGAGTTTCAATATTAGTGTAGGGCTGAGACAGGGATGTGTTATGTCACCATGGTTGTTCAATATATATATGGATGGTTGTATGAGAGAGATGAAAGCCAAAGTGAATGGTCTGGGGGTGAAGTTGAGGCTGAATGAAGCAAATTGGTCTTTGGTGGCAAGTTTATTTGCGGATGACACTGTGTTGATGGCTGAGAGTGAAAGGGAATTACAGAGAGTGGTAGACGAATTTCGGTCTGTGTAAACAAAGGAAACTGAAGGTGAATGTTGGCAAAAGTAAAGTGATGGTGTTTGAGAGAGCAGAAACTGAAGTGATTGACTTTGTTACACCTTACAGAGTGGGAGTACCAACTGGGACTAAATGTGAGATAACTCTGAGGGGTGAGAGGATGGAGGAAGTGAAGGAGTTTAAGTACCTGGGTACAGTGGAAATGAGTTACTTGAGAGGAGCATGTGGGGTGTCTAGGTGGGATGGAGAAAGTAATGAGAGTGTGTACGAGAGATGTGGTATGAGTGAGAAGGCAATTGGTATTGAGTGTGGAGTGGTTGAGAGAGTGAAGCGTAATACACTGAGATGGTTTGGACATGTAGAGAGAATGCAAGGCGAGGAATTTGTAAAAGTGTATGGAAGTGAAGTTGTGGGACCTGGTGTGAGAGGCAGACCGTCGGTTAGATGGCAGAACAGAGTGGAAGAGTATGTAAAGGAGAGAAACGTGAGGGGCAGAGGAGGGCTTGAACAAGTAAGGAGGGAGTGTTGGAACAGGGAGAACTGGAGACACTTCTGCCGTGGCCACCCCCTTGGGGGGAGTTCCCGGAGGGAACGAGGCGTCAGAGCTATAGATAGATAGAAAGGGTGGGATTCTAAGGCTGTGGGTAAGGATACTGATGGCAAGCAGTTGCTGATCCCTCCTCATTCTCTTCACCCACTGACACTGCCCCAGAACACATGATACACACACACAGACACACAAAAAGCAATCTTTATCTCATCCACCACCACACTAAATTCACACTTTCACCCGAACATATTTTCACTGTATTGGGAAAGGAAACTATAAAGCTTTTTATGCAAATGTATATATTTTTTCAGTCATGTATCACATCTAAAAAAGTTCCAACTCTGTGAGATGTCTCTGATACTATGAAAAACACATTAGATATCACACCAATGGGGTCATGATATGAAGTGAGAATCGCCACCTAATCTCCAATGCAATTTGAAAGTGCTCTACTCAAAAATATGTTATCGTACTACACTAAATGCACCAATCTCCAACAATGAGCAGATTATGGGAGGACTCGGTAGATAGATATATGAAAGAATGCTCAAGACAATATTCAATCCTAAATTGTGATGATCCTGTTGTTACACTAAAAGGTTCTCCATCATCTGTGATGCCATTTTGTGTAAACTACGGTACTACTTGTGTCAACGTAATTTTTAATAAGATATATCACTTGAAACTTGCTGCAATTTGACAGAACAGTAATAGCATCAAGCAAATTCAAGTTAGACCACTGTAGGCGGCAGCAAGTTGTATTATGGGAAAAACACAACCACTATCATCTTAATCCTAACATATTGGGCAAAATCTAAGCACCAATGCTGGGTGGCATACATAATAGCCATTTTTCGTCTAATTACAGTACAAACCGGTAACTCTGTAACTTTATGCCGTGTATAAATGTTTTAGAAAAGTACTAAGGGTGGAGAAACGTGGATGGATGATATGTTGTGCTGACCCCTACAGAAAGAAGCCGAAAGAACAAGGAGTAGAAAGAGAGAATATAGAGGTGCAGTGGCGTCCCCATTGCCTACCACTTTTGAGATGGTGCAGTCAGCCTTGTATCCCTTATGATACTGGGGGGGGACCCACTCTTTAACAATGACCCCATCAAAGACTCAAATAGCCTCAGAGCTGGACCCCTTGCCTGTCAGGGGTCCTGCACTGGCACTAGAGCCTCCCCACCCCTTGAAGAGAGGAAAATGGAGTACTGATGATGATGATAAAAGTTGTCCACAGTACTTATATCACTCTTGCCGTCCTTCTGCATCACAGATGTATTAAGCAACTGATGTGAAATACATTAATGTAGTGAACAGAATAATTTGAATGTTAAATTTTTATCACATGTTTACCAGTTTATGCAAAAGATGTGATTAATATTGACCTTTATTACCTTACTCATCTACAAATCTATATATAAACTAGATTTCTCTGCCTTTACATTTTTACAAACTTTTAAAGACTGCTCATGTATAGAAATATATCATTATGCACATTTAACCCTACAACCTTTAGAGCAAATAAGCGAAATATTACCTGTATCTCCTTTTGATTTCAACATAAAAAAGAATAAAGGATTATCAGTACTACAATAAGTATGAAAAGGAATGAAAACCATGGAATACTTGATCTGTCCTCTTCCTCTAAGAAATTACTAAATAAGTAACCTTGTGAAGGGATTCAAGGGACATTAAAAATAACAACACAATTAATGCCGGTTTGAGAAATTCTGCAAGTGTTTTTGAACTTCCTCGTTTGTTCATCTTACATTCAAATGTGAAATTGTATAGGTATTTTCCTGATGTCCACACACACACACAATACAAGGTTTCTCAAGTGTCTAATAACAAAACTATCACTTCACATACAGTCTGACAATACACCTACACAGCCTTGTTGGTTTAGTGCAAGAAAAGTTGTGTGATCAGTTAGGTACAAAGGTTGGAATGTACAGATTACCCTTTATCCTCACTTACCCTTAGAGAAGGGTTGAGTCTGATATACATACACACACATGAGCTGCAATATATATATATATATAAAGTACAATAGATCTATTTTTACAGTATATAAAAAGTAGCTGTACATTAATGCACTATAATATCATGTACAGTATTTCATTTTTTCAGAATGTAACTCTTTATTGTTCAAAAGAAATACTATAGTAGGGGTAACAGCTCTAACCTAAGAATCACAAATCCCTCTAGCCTGGCACAATTTACCTTACTCAGTACTTTATGTCTTTTAGAAAGTATCATGAATATGAAAGTCTGGATAGAAAAGAAATTATTAATGCATAAAACAGCATTAAAAATGTGTAAATACTGTACTTGACAAAAATTTATACAACATTAGGTTTTTACTTAATGCATAAAAAAAAGAGACAGAATACTCGTATAAATATTCAGCATCCGAGTCTCCATACACTTTTAGATACCAAACATCAAAATGGTGAAGATATGTGCTTGTGGGAGAGTTTACGAAGTGAGAAAACATGCTGGAATATGTGAGGAGAAAAAATGAGCTAATATTGAAAGAATAAATGCAGTGAAGATGATGCATGTGGAAGTGTAAAATGAAGAGGTGCAACAAATTCATCTTACAATTGTGCTGTAGGCTACTGTATCTAGTGTAATAAACCAATGTACAATTAGAGCTTAATGATTAGACAGAGAATGAGAAAATGCACCAGGGTAGAGGAAGCCATGATGGATGACAACAATAATGACACAGGAAAGAAGGAAGACATATGGTAAGATCACAACCATGTCTCACAAGTAACGGTATTTTGTCATGATCACGTGAGGGGTTGACACTGCTGACAACTGTCCATCAGCTCGGGTTGGTAGCGCTCTACTTGGATGGTTGTGTGCAGTATATGGTGACGAGTACGAATGAGTCTTTGGGCATCATGCAGCACCACTTCTGGATCTGTGTTGGGTCCTGCCAAGAAGGAAAAAATACATTATTATAATGTCAGGTCCACAAAGATGTGTTGGGTCCTGCCAAGAAGGAAAAAATACATTATTATAATGCCAGGTCCACAAAGATCATCACAAAATTTGAGTTACAAAACTGAGTATTTTTCCATTAGGATAACTGGCCAAGTTAGGTTTTTTACAGTTCTGCTGATCTGACCTTTACTTGTAGCAATGTTTCACAGGTTCTCTTACTTGGGGAATTTTACAATTTCTTTGTTAATCTATTAATAAATAACTGGGAAAAATTAAACTATTAATTCATGAATATTGAAATTTGATTCCTAGTGCCTTTCGGAAGCTCCCACATAGAGTTTGACCAAGGCAAAGAAGCCTCTAGATCATCCCTTCGATTCTCTTCCCACTCTGCCGTACACCTCACTCAAATCCAAACTCTTCCATATTCTGTTATTTTCATTCTTTGTATGTGTCCATACCATCTCTATGTATTTTTTTTTTCATTCTCTGACAATTTCATATTCATATTTTTTTAACATTTTGATATTTTGGTTCCCTCCCTTTGCTCACTCTGCTATCCATGACATATTACGGTAGCCACTATTCAACTCAAATTTCAACAATTTGCAAGCTGTTTCTGAAAATGTTACATACACAAATTATGCTTTTCACATCAGAGCTAGCCTTACCAATAGCAAGGTGGACAGTTAAAGCATTCTTATCTAGGGTTAGTGCCCAGATATGGAGTGAGTGGACCATCTTGACACCAGGTAGAGCAGAGAGGTTGGAGCACACTGCAGAATGGTCAACTCCCGGTGGTACTCCCTCCAACAGCACATTGCCAAGGTCCTTGAGTATCGGAACAGTCGTGAAGATGACAAGCACTGAGAACAGGAAAGTGCAGATGGGGTCTGCTATTTTGTACTCTGGCTGTTGGGGAAAGAAAAATTACAATAAGTACAAAGAGAAGTAATCAATAGAATGAATTACAAATCAATCTCTTACTGTATCCTTGTCATTCTATGTGAAGGGTTCTTAACACAATAGTAAGAGTTATGAAAGGAGTAGCTTGAACAAAGTGGCCACGAAACTCACATAAAAGCGAATGATGTAGGCTGCAATGAGCACCCCAACACTTTGAATGAGGTCTCCCAGGACATGAATGAAGGCTGCCCTCACATTAACATTGGTGTTATTCTGCTGGTGGTGAGGGTCTGATGAGGAAGCTGGGGTATGGCTGTGTCCTCCTCCACCATGGCTATGACCGTGACCATGGCTATGACCATGTCCCCCCTGCCCCATGTGAAGTACCACACCAAGGCTGTTGGGGATACACTAAAGTTAGGATCATAGTTGCCAATTCAGCAGTTAATGCATACACAAAGTTGCAAGTTTTTAATATCTATGAGTACTTTGTTGTGAAGAATTAAAACTGCAAGTGATTCTGTAGTTTGTATCCATAAAAACTCACTGTTACTGCCAATAACTCACTGATACTCACATTATGTTAATGACGACCCCAACCGCTGCCACAATGATCATGGTGTCTGCCTCAACTTCAAAATCCATGGTAGTGATCCTTAGGATGGCTGCATACACCAGGATTCCAGTAATGATCCAGATGAGCAGCACACTAATTACTGCACCCACCACCTCTGATGGTCAATAGGAAATATTTACCTTCACAAATTGAGTTTGCAAAAATATATTTGTTCACTTATGTTTGTTATTACTAGTTATCTCAGAAATGTATGGGGTACAAGAATGAATAAGGAAAAGATGGAAGAAAAAAATACATTCAAAAATTATTCAAGACGAAGTTCTGTAATACCGGTAAATAATTGTATGTCATTATTGGATTTACAGGAGATGTGACATGTGTCATATGTGAAAACCAAGAGGAAGATTTAAAAAACTTCATATTAAGGTGCAAGGATTATATAATTATCAATTGGACAGGAAAATGAAAAAAATAAGTATAGCAAGGTGCATATATCACTGTGTTAATCATTAGACCACAAAGACATTCAATCTGGACTTCAGTAAAATGGGTATAAATAAATTTGGCTTTCTTACCTGCTCTATGATAGCCAAAGTTCATCTTCTTGGAAGCTGGTCGCATGGCAAGGAAGATGGCCACCAAGGAGACTATGAAAGAAGTGAGGTCACTGAGGAGGTGAGCCGCGTCAGACATGATGGCAATGCTGTTGGCCAAGTAACCACCTACAGCCTCACCGATCTAATGAAAGAGAGAGTGTCATCTTTTCCTACTTTTTTTTTTTTTTTTTTTTTTTTTGGGGGGGGGGGGGGCTTACTTATTATACTCAAATCTTTTTCCATGTAGCCCTCAGTTTTCTCCATCTTCTTGTATCAATTACAGCACAATATTTTATTGGATTTCAGTTTAAGTTATGAAAAGTTCATTAAAAATAAGAAAATAAAATTTTCTAAAATTGCCAGTGACTCTTACACCATTATACAAACACTTTCTTTGAGCACATGATGTTTCACAGATTTGCATGGAGGGGGAGATGTGAAAATGGAGAACAGAGGAGTCTGATAGAATAGACAACACTACATGATGGGTTAAAAAATATTATGCTTGCTAAAGTTGTAAGGGGAATGTTCCAGTATTTTGACCTTTTGGCTCAAACCCTACCATGATAGAGTGGTAATTCACAATGACGTGAAGCGCAGCATGCTAAGAAAAACCCACTTTTTATAGACAAAAAGTATTTAATATGGATGTTTCGGAGGCAACTACCTCCCTCTTCAGCAGTACTGAAGAGGGAGGTAGTTGCCTCCGAAACATCCATATTAAATACTTTTTGTCTATAAAAAGTGGGTTTTTCTTAGCATCCTACCATGATAAAAAGAACATCCCACTAAAAACCAAGTAAATAGGAAATACCTCTGGCTCTACCTTCCATGATCTTAAAAGAAAATCTGACATGCATTGCCAAAAAAAAAAAAAAAAAAAAAAAAATCAAGCTCTTAATCAACTCTCTCAATATTTACCATGAAAATTGTGGTGAGACAGCAGGCAGTGGCAAGCTTGGTCATGGCTTGTTTGGAAGCCTTGTTATTGGTGCGTGGCAAGTGACAGTGCTCCGAGCTGAGGGCGGAGGGTAAACCATTCTGGACCGTTTCCATTGCACCGTCTTCATCCTGTAAATACATATACATCACAATATGGGTAATGTAGATATTGTATGACTTGTTGTTAGTAAGTACGGTATACATTTTCCTGGAAGGTTTTCAACTTTTCACATGGCATTGATAAAAAAAAAAAAGAAGCTAATATCCCATTACAAGCAGCTTTATTGGCTACACCATAATCATCCTTGTACAATCTATTACATACTATATTAAAAATCTAACTCTTGCAACCATCCATCCTTTCCTAGTTACAATGGAAAACTCACTCGTAATAATGGTTCATCATCATCATCTGTAACTTCAGCCCTGGTGCCCAAGTCAGGATATGCTTCTTGTCCCACATACCTCTCGTGGCTCGATATACTGACATTATCACTACTGGCTGTTAATAAGTAGGGACTGGAAAGGAAGCTGGCAGAGATGGACCTACACCGAGTACAAATTGTGCGAGGAATGGCATTTTTAGTTACAGACTCCTGACGGGGGGGTGTAAGGGCATCAAGGAGTGTATCGTCCAGTACCCCAACATGTTCCAATACCCCTACTGGTGGCTCAAGGTGCACTGGGGCCGAGGCGTATGTGGTTAGAGACTTATCTACGAAGGATTGCTGCAGACGACGACGATGAGGAGGTGTGAGGGTATCGTCCAGTACCCCACGATCATGTTGCAATGTATCTACCAGTACCCCATCGTCATGTTGCAATGTATCTACTAGTACCCCATCATCATGTTGCAGTGTATCGTCCAGTACCCTATCACGTCCCAATACCCTTACAGTGGGGTCAATGTGCACTGGGGAGGCATTAATATTAACTCCTTCCTCCCCTGACACACTTATAGATACTCCCACAGACTCCATGTTTACACTTTTCAGGTGACTATAGACGATGTAATGCCCAAGGTGTTATAGACGATACAAAATAAGGTTGTGGGTTTCGAAAATGTAATTGAGGAATGTAAATAGTGTTCTAAACTCACAACGTTGTTCTTCATTGATCGTCTTTTGTTTAGTCAATGCATACATACATACACCTTGGTTACCAGATAATATTTCGGAGAAGACAATATCATACTGCATTTAATAAACCATCCCTATGCTTAATACATCATCCTGGGAAGTGATAAGATAAGAGGAGAGTATATAAAAGATGAGGGAGAGGGTGAGGGAGAGGGAGGGTTGCGCACGTCCCTCTCACACACACCGCCATATTGGATCTCGGCGTTGCACACGGCACTCATAGTAAGTAGATCGCGGGGCTTTCAGATTTTTATAAGTTAACCAGAGATGGAAACTTGCATGACACGTGTGTGATGGGAGTCGTGAGGTGTTGGGTCATCGATGGGTATCACTCACAAGGAGGAAAATCAATTATTCCTCCGGCAAATGAGGGTTTTTCCACCTTATGCCTGGCCACACAGTAAAATGACGCCTGGTGTAAAGGGCAAAAATACCTGTTAACCGCTCATTTACTCGTCGCTGTAGCACTACCCGAGCTGAAATACTTAACCAGAGTGTCAAATGACGCCTGGTATAATGGGCAAAATTACCTGTTAACCTCAGGAATACTCATTCATGAAGCACTATCCGAGCTGAAATTCTTAACCAGACCATAATAAACTGACGCCTGTGGTCTATTGAGCTGAAATACTTGTTAATACGCTGATTTACTCATCGTCTTGCACTGTCCGAGTAGAAATTCTTAACCACGAATGTACCCTAATTCACAGATGATCACCTGAGAGGGGAAAGAAACTGTTATTTAGTACTACTGAGGGAAAATGATAAAGTGTTTGAGATAACGGCGTCTGATCAGCTGTTGGTGGCCGCTTCCGGAAATACTACATTGAACTCCCTTATTTCGGAACTCCACACTCTTCTATCTACTCTCTTGCGGCCTCTCTCAATGTTTTCCTTATTGGTAGTATATGTTATCATGGCTGCGATTAGTGTGCTTAGAATGGTGATGGTAGTGATGTAAATATTATATACCAGGAGGTTATTATAGCGGGAGCATCACACGTGGTGGTAGTGACCCGCTCTTTCCCCACCCACTTGTCCTACACCATAGTGACCATACACTAATGACCTAATTAATAGATGATGTTCAGACTGGTAGGTAACATAAATAGCATTGTAGGTAGATATGTAGGATGCACCAGCCAAAATAATAATGGGAAACATGACATTCTTCGTATGCCTGTTTACGTTACATGAATATTAGTTATAAGTAGGTTACATTACATAATTTGTTTTGCATCGTGTTTCACATCGCGGAACAGCTGTTTTTGGATGAAGGATTTTTAATAAAATGCCGCTCGATGAATAACCCAACATAAATATTGTGAAGTCTTTAAACGCTTAACATATTATATCCAAAGTAATTCTCATGGATGTGAAACAGCGTCCGGTGGTTGCCCCCAAACAACATTTGGGTTAGGCTATCCTGTAACACTGACATCCTACAGTCGACTCTTTATTAAAGATTAAAGGGATAAGTGAGCCCCAGGGTCACGAAACCAAAGACTTACCCTATGTAGGCCTAAGTGATATTTGGAGTTTAGCCTTATGAACATTCGTAGGTTACCCGCACCTTATGAACCCCATTTTTTTTTTTTTTTTTCAGTCATAGCTACTGGATACCTTGTGCGTTTGCGTTACGCAAGAAGATGTATTCTGTAGATGAAGACTTTTTATTATTAGTGTAAATTTTACATCTTCGCTGATTGTGTTGTGTAACTTAGAGGAGGAAGAGAATTAAGGTAAGCTAAGAACCTCGAGAGAAGTAGGGTATATGTACTGTACAGGGAGAATGGTAGACTGTCAGGTAATCACGCGAGGGTGCAGGGCAACTGGGTGAAGGACGGAAGAGAGGTGTGGAGGCGAGCAGGGGACAAGGGATCCCGTCTCTCACTTAGGAAAGGAGGGAAGAGAGGTGGGGGAGGGGCGAAGGGCTCCCGTCTCACTTATTAGGAAAGCTATACCTGGGAAGGGAAGGTTGAGAGAGTGGGTCGCATTTTTTACAATTATTAGGTTTCTTATTCATTAAATCTAGTTCATACAACTTGTATATTTTATCAACACCACACTTACCTTTGTTTTTTTTCTAGAGGATGAAGAGTTTAATTAATAATTGTCAGGGTTTTTACTAGCAGGTCACCGGCTCACTGCGGAGGGTGATTAATACTGATTATTAGGATTGTCTTAACAGGAAAGTTCGTTTTTTTTTTTTTTTTTTTTAAGTTAGTACAGTTATCAGAATTATCTTTCAGCGCTGGAGTATCGGTAAATTTCGTTGCAACACTCATATCAGTGGGTTCACGGATGACTTAATTCTTGTTACCTTTATCAGCTTAAATTATCAATATAGATTAGTAAAGTATGTCCATAAAATCTTACGACCTCACGACCTGCTGCGCGACCCGAGTCGAACATTCTGACGTACATTACAGTGTGGAAATTAGTTCATTGAATAGATGAAGCGTAATATGATGGTACGTTTCGTTAGTTATTTGCCATTATCTCATTCTTATTGGTATGATTATAGAACTGTGTCAAACGGAGCAACGTCATTGCTGTGAAATATCAGTAGGTAATTATTTTTTGGCGTCGTGAAACATCATCTGTAAATATCTTTTAGACAATATAAGGGCATTTTGTAATCAATACAGGTAGAATTGAAATATTGCATACAAATTCCTGATTGCTCATATACCGGTATATATACTGTTGGACAAGTCAGAATGGGATATTGTAAATTGTAATATACAGTAATTGACAATCTTCTTATTCTTCTGAAGTCTATCTTATCATTTACAAGTGTAATTGTCGTTATGATTTGATAATGATTGATACCGTCTAACTATGTCAGGTATACTCGAGGGACATTAAGGGGGTAGTAGAGTGTTGGTAATCTAGACCAAATTATTCCTCCAAACTATTCCACGCAACAGACCACCATTATTTCTCCTATTTCGTTGCACACTTTGGAGGAATCAAGGCGCTCTAATGTACCAAAAGTGTATTATATCCCCGTAATTAAGCCCAGCACGAGAGTGGTTTTCATATCATATGAAGTCATTTGCCATTAGTTCACGCTGAGGTTTGTTTGGGTTACATTTTTTACCCCTCCTTTTAGTAAGAGATGACAGACAAGCAGGAAAGAAAATGTAGTTGATAGTAAAAAACAAAAATAACATACAGCTAACCAACACTTGAATATGTAATAAATCGGTAGGGTATAGGCATATAGACTGACCGACAAAATAGAAGAGAAGGATCCGGAGTAAAGAGGTTAAGGTGTCGCACTAATAATTATAATTGGCCTTGTTTGGAGTGCATATTTCAGTTCCTACTTGGACCCCCACCAAGCCCCCTCCTAGCTAACTAGACTGTGTGCTATATAAAGCTTTACAACTCATCGCTACACCCCCATAGTCAAGGCATGTGGGAGTAAGCACGCATACACAAGTGTTTCCTAAAGATTTGTTGTATTGTAACATATGATAGAACAATTTGTTCAAGTACAATATGCTTACCGGTATGTTAAATCCACACAACATCATTAGCAGTTGTTGATGAGTTTTTTTTTTCATTAATTTACATTTTTTATGCATATGAAGGATTATTTAAAACTAGTTGTTGTTTTTTTCACGCTAAACACAAGCATTTGTTGTGCACGTAAAGTTACGGAAGCATATTCTGCCCCACATTTGTTTGGCATGTGGAGATATCGGGCAACTCTCTCAGAATAGACAGCAGCTCATACGAACCCCAATGACTGAACCACCAATGAACTCCAGTCACGAAGAGAGTGTGTGATATCAATGAAAATTACTGAATATGATTAGTGACCTGGAATTTCACACACTCTCACGAAGAGAGTGTGTGATGTCAATGAAAATTACTGAATATGATTTGTGACCTGGAATTTCACACTCTCTCTTCGTGATTGGAGTTCATTGGTGGTTCAGTCATTGGGGTTCGTATGAGCTGCTGTCTATTCAGAGAGAGTTGCCTGATATCTCCACATGCCAAACAAATGTTGGGCAGAATATGCTCCCGCAACTGTACAATGTAGTTGGACACACAAATTCGGAATGAATTTGGTGACGCTTTTTGGGAAATGTGACAACTGAGTTTTTGTTTACACGAAGCTATCGTATATATATATTTTTTTTTTTCGTAAAGCTAATGTTTTCTCTCAGGGAACAACAATGAACCACATCATACAGAAGGAAATTGTGCCACAGTTTACATAATGCGTCAACAATCTTTCCCTCTCAGTGTGGTGAGTGCGTGCATATATGTGTGTGTGTGTGTAGCCTACCTGAATCAGCTTGCTGGTGGTTACGTCAGTACTGCCGTAAGTCAAGGCAGTTTCTGCCGAAAGGAAGGTAGATTCTGCCAAACTCCTTATTTTCATATTTTATTAGTATATTTGCAGGGGCTGGAGTTTAAGTCGTTGGTGAAGGAAGATTTGGACGGGAATAAGACACGAATTTCAAGCTTCTTATGGTACACAGACAACACCAGATATTATCATTATTATCTGCCTTGTTGTATTTTCAATCTACATCATATTAAAACAACCATAAAGCCCCATCGTCTAAGGGTTACCATACAGGATTTGCTTCCCTGAGTTTGTGATGTCCAAATATGGGTCCCAAGAGGCTGTTTGACTTTCTGGGTTCCTGTGTGAGTTTGCTTGACTTGGGATGCCACAACAAGAAGGCGCTGCTAGTTTCTGCTAATGCGTTTGTATTTGTTTTCTTAGGCGGCTTCAGCGAAAAGATACTGGTATAAATTGTGTTGTCTCAGTGGATGTGGTAATGGATAGAAACAAGAGTGTGTGTGTGTGTGTAGCTATCCCATGTTGTGCTGATGGTGTGTGAGCGAGGTTAATGATAGTACTGGTATGTATAGACGTCATCACAAACACCATTTACACCTGATCTTAGTAAGCTATAATTATGCTCTTCAATCAACAACAACAACATCCCACCCATCTTCCTTGTGTCTTGATGACCTTTATATTCAATCGATATATATAATCGATTTATTGAACACACACACACACACAGTACAATATTACACCAGTATGTGGATCCAAGATCAAGGCCAGGATTGGATATAGTTTAGTGTACTTCTTGTTGAAAATGTTGATGTTCTGACCCGTAGGTTTAGTTTGTCGTTTGAAATTATTGTTTCTCCATTACTTGGTCGACAAGAGTATTCCCTCTGTCTGAAATTATAAGTTGACAGTAGTTGCTTAAGGATATACAGTATTTTCAGGTAAATTCTTGGACTGACCCTAGAATGTTAGTTTATAAGGAAGACAGACGAGCGGTTGAACAATGTGGCGGGTGTGAGTGACCTTGGTAGGTTTGAGGCAAACGATTAGGTCCCTGCTCCTATGGCCTACATAAGACGTGCCCCCACTTGTGTTCAATCATTTTTTTTTTTTTTTTTTTTTTATATGTTCCGACACTGGACATAGGCTTAATCAAGCCCGTTATATGTTGTGAACACTGTTATTACCATATGAGGAATGACTACAACAGTAATTAGACAGTTCACTCTAGTTACTGTTGCAGTCATTCCTCATATGGTAATAACAGTGTTCACAACATATGATTGAACACAAGTGTGGGCACGTGTTATTTAGGCCATAGGAGCAGGGACCTAATCGTTTGCCTGTTATTACCACATAAGGAATGACTACAACAGTAATTAGACAGTTGTTTGGAAACATGGGTTTAGTTATGTAGCGAGCATGTCTACAACATCGATAATTGCGTCCACACGTGTGCTCTAGCATCGGAATGTGTCTGTAAGTGTGTCAACCATTATTCTGAAATTACTAGATATGGACAGCAGTATCTGGCCACTTTACTCAAAGTTATAAGTGATTTAGCCAATGAGAGGGGCGGGGCTTACACCACATGAGGCGAAGGGAATATAGTGTGTGATTATATAATATAAACGAGTCTTGAATTCTTGATGTGTCTAGCCAGTACAGTACGAAATGAAACCCTTGAATGTTTGGTGGTAAAAAAACGTAAGCAGTTACCACTCCGGCACATTTGTCCTGTCTCTCTTCTCCATTCCCTTCCTTCTTTCAAAATGTCTACGTCTAGATTTGGGTGTCCTGTAGTCGTTCTTCTAGCTGGTGAATGGAGGAATCCTTAGACCAGAGGTTGGAGAAAAATAACGCCAGATAGAGAGAATGCTAAAAGGTATGCTGAGAGAGAGAGAGAGAGAGAGAGAGAGAGAGAGAGAGAGAGAGAGAATATGCTAAAAGGTATGCTGTGTGTGTGGGAGACAGACAGAGAGAGTGAGTGCTAAAAGGTATGCTGAGAGAGAGAGAGAGAGAGAGAGAGAGAGAGAGAGAGAGAGAGAGATAGGCAGCCTAAACAAAATTAGGGCACGTGTGCGAATGTTTGCGTGAGAGTATAGGAAAGTGAATGAGGGGTCTAACGTAAAAATAGATAAAATGTGTGTGGTGGGAGGGGAGGGGAAGGGTGTGTGTGTGTGTAGATGATGATGATGATGATGAGGCAGCCGAAAACAAAAATAGATGACGTGTGCGAGGGAGCGATTGCGTGCAGACGAACATTAAAGAGAGTAGTTCACTTTTGTTACATTGGAGTGCCATGATTCCTCCAAAGTATAATATATGCCAGGAAACAGGACCAAAAATGAACAAAAATAATAATGGTGTTCTGTTGTTTGGAATAGTTTGGAAGAATCGGTTGCTCCAGATTTACCAACACTGCACTTCAACATTAATTAAGGTGAATGAATGACAATAATACCACCGTTTAATTAAGAAGGGAAAATCTGGAGTAACTGCTGATTCCTACACACCATTCTAAAACAACCATTATTATCGTTCATCTATAAGTCCTGTTGTTTCCTGGAATATATACTTTGGAGGAATCAAGTTGCTCCAATGTATCAAAAGTGTATCTATCACCCCTTTTATTATTGTTTCATGGAATACTTTGGAGGAATCAAGTCACTCCAATGTTGATATCAAAAGTGTATCTATCAACCCCTTTATTATTTATTGTTTCATGGAATACTTTCTTTGGAGGAATCAAGTCGCTCCAATGTATCAAAAATATATCTATCAACCCCTTAAAATATTATGACAAACATTATCTGGGTAGGGAAGGAGAGGGAGAGGGAGTGAGGTCAGTCTTTTATGCTGTATAATCCCTCCTTGAGCTATTTATAAGACCATCAACCCTATACTGCCGGTTTGATGGTTGTGGTAGCTACTGTGGTGATGGTGATGGTGAATGTTGGTAGCTACTGTGATGATGGTGATGGTGGTGGTGAATGGTGGTAGCTACTGTGATGGTGGTGATGGTGAATGTTGGTAGCTACTGTGATGATGGTGATGGTGGTGGTGAATGGTGGTAGCTACTGTGATGATGGTGATGGTGAATGTTGGTAGCTACTGTGATGATGGTGGTGGTGAATGGTGGTAGCTACTGTGATGGTGGTGAGTGGTGAGTGAGTGGTGGTTGGTATTTTGATGGAAGTGGTGGTGGTGTTGATAGAAAATGATGGTAGCTACTGTGAAGGTGGTTGGTTGGTGGTAGGTACTCTGGTGTTGGTATTGGTAGTAGTGGGAGTTGGTGGTAGCTATTGGGATGAGGTGATGTAGCCTAACAAAAAAACACTAAACTATGATCCTATTTAAAAGGGAATCGATACAATTTCACCTGGATCATATAAAAAGAAACATGCACCACAGTCAGTGTATTGAGGTGTTGATATTATTCACGTGCTCAACAAAATATTAATGTTACTGTGTCGTGTTCAATCCAGTAGCCAGCAGAACAGTGAAGATTATTACGGGGGGGGGGGGTATATATTATGTGGGTGAGGAGGGTGGGTGGGTGGTTGGTAATGGTGGGGGACATGATGGAAGTTGAAGGCCAAGCACCATTTAGACTACAAAAGGCCTCAATTTGACGCCACCACACTGGCCTCTCTGTTCCCTCAGTCTCTGTATATTACCAGCCTACCCTTCCCCTTTCTTTCTTTTATTCTCGCCTGTTTATCCCTCCCTTCCCTTACCCTAGTTGTTGTCCTCCATCCAACTGAACGACCACCACCATCACCATGACCCCCTTCTTCTTCTCCTCCTAATCCATCTTGACTATTGTGTTCTGACCAACTAAAAAAACCTCCTTGGCTACGCATGTGTTGTTAGTTGGTGATCAGACTGCACAGAGGGGTGATATTAGACAAGGTTAGTTCGTTAATATCGTCTCTAGCTCTTTTTGTTTCATAGTTCATTGTGATTGGGTTTCAAAGTCCCGGAGAGTGACTCGAATGAAGTCAAGTGAAAGGGGCTCATTTTTTTTTTTTTTTTTTTCGTGGGTACTTTGGAGTTTACGTATAGTCCTCTAACACTACAACAAAACATATCCCCTACTCGTATAGCCTACTGAGGTGGACTGTTTACTGGGGCATAGTTTGCGGGAATAAGTACAGTCTATCAATAAATGATCCACGTACCCCACCTTCGCTCAGTTAGTTACCCGCAGTTTCAGCTGGTAAAATCTGGAGTAGTAAGCAGGGTTATCTTACAGTGATTGTGATTGGTCGATCGAATATCTGCTGTAAGATACCCCTACTTTCTACTCCAGATTTTACCAGCTGAAACTGCGAGTAACTGAACGAGGGTTGGGTACATACGTGCATCATTGACAGACTGTAGTACCTGTAGCCCTCCAGTTTCACACCAAAGCAAACTATCCCTGTACTGTACTATGTGTAAGTTTTAGTTAGTTGTAATGAATTGTACCGATATGATATGACGTGCGTTGGTGTATATAATTATCCAGTATACTACAGATCCATTATAGTGTTGTTTATACTCTTAAGATTGGGAGGTGTAGTAGGATACGATTACTGTACAATATAGCCTAATGTGGTGTGACAAGAGTGAGGGGGTTGGTTAGGCGTGTGTAAATCTTTGCGGCGGTGTAGCCTAGTTGTGTGTTGTGTGATGAATGTTGTTAGTATTCCACATTAATTACTCTTCACACAACCATCAGCATCACTTAATTAAAATAACCACTGTGATTTGTCATTTTCAACTATTTTGTTTCATCCTTTCGTGCAATAATCAAACACTACTACCATCAACTCGAAACCACCCTCAGTGTTAATAATCTAGCTCCAGTGTGTTTATGAGCTTCAGTATGTCAGTCAGTCAGTCCTTACTCTATTTAATAAACAATACACACACGAGTAATGTTCCGCTACTGGGCTGGATACCAACTGAGGGTGGTTTCGAGTTGTTGTTGGTAGTAGTGTTTGATTAACTAAGACGGAAAAGATCACCACAGCTGCTAGATTGGCTAAATGACTAGTTATTAGTCTAGGGTAAACACATAGGGTAGGATAATGCTCCCGTATTTACCCCACACATGTTTTTACCCACACACGAATGTAATTATATAATATAGTGATTTGTTGCCTTGGTTATATAATATGTAACTAATTCCCCAGCTGGCATACAAAACTTACAGCAATTACAGTTATACGAAAAAAATTAATAAATTACAGTGGTTAGGACAGGTAGAAAATATAGGCTATGTTATTGCTTTGATTAACTTTATACCTAATTATTTTTTCGTAAGATTGTTCCGCTAGCCTACTTCTCTGACTATGTTACCAGCTGTCAGGGTGTAATAGTGAGATCCTAAATATTTGCCCTTGCTAACTGTTGTGTGCAGTAGTTACTTTGCAAATTCTTTATAATAACAACAACAAATATCTTGGCTGACACGATAGGATTTTACTGCCGCGTGCATAATAGCCTATATATATTTTGTTTATTTTATATATCTTGGTTCCCACGATAGGATTTTACTTCATACCTTGTTGCTGTTGGGGTCTACCTTCCTGCTTTTGAGATCCTGTGTGACGACAAGAGAATCAACCACTACGATGTTTTTCAAATTGTGGGAGATGTTGTTGTTGTTGTTGTTGTGGTTGGTATTGTGGGAGTATACCTTGCCTTTCTTCATACTTGTCGTCTTCACAACAATACTATGGTACTACTGGTGGTGGGTGTTGATTCTAACTTTTATACCCTGGGGCCTGTTATATTTTGTGAAGGGTTGCAGGTACAGGAATCTGCTCCCCTTTATCTCGTGCTACTCCTAAAACTGTCAGGGAACGAAAGAGGGAGGCAGTGGGACCTTTCTTTATATACGTGTGTGTGTAGGCTATAGTCTATTATGGTTTTCTGACTCTATATTACCTATTTATATTACGTGTGTACTGTAGTTGTTGATGGATTTAAAATATCTAATAACTAACTAACTGGAATTGCCTCCCTCCTCACTTTCTTTTTCAGTGTCTCTCTGGGGCTAAATTCTTTCCACATGTCCACTCGCCATTCACCAGTAGTAAATCAGTCTTAAGAATTTACCTTTCCCTGTCACCCCGTCCACCTGGCCTCTCCTGTCACGGTCCCTCTCATATATATATATATCTAGCCTACACAAGGTACCATTCATTCACTAAATGGATTGTCGTGTAACCCTCTTATCAGATACACATGAGGAGAAGCATATTTCAGTATAGTTGGCATAACAGTGGCGTATATGG
This sequence comes from Petrolisthes cinctipes, assembly GCA_033782935.1. Classification (NCBI taxonomy): domain Eukaryota; kingdom Metazoa; phylum Arthropoda; class Malacostraca; order Decapoda; family Porcellanidae; genus Petrolisthes; species Petrolisthes cinctipes. Next base: position 79,111 of record JAWQEG010005786.1, on the reverse strand, counting down.
CCCGAGCATATATTTTATTTTATTTTTTTACTAAACCAGACATTGCCTAAGACATTTTTCTCTGTGATTACTAATGTGTTCTCTGATATCGATTGAAATAGGTGAATGTTGGAGTCTGTATCGAGGACACACGGTGGAGAGGAGTGGAGCAGAGAAGGCGAGGCTTACAACCACCACTACTACCAACACCACCACCACCACCATCTGCCCTACACCTGCCTTACCTACCACCATCCCCACGCTGCTACAGCTGCGAGCACCACCACCACCACCACCACCGCAGTTATTACCACCAGTGCAGCTGTGGACGCCTTGGGGGATAAGCTACCACCTAGAGACACTTCACTTCTCAGCAACACTGCCATCGATACCCACTTCAGATTCATCACATTCCCCTAATATCAAAGTTGGTGGTTATTGCCCTATGGCTCTCAGGAAGTCACTGCTGTTCTTGGGCGCCCTGGGTGTGGCGTTAACAGGGGTCGTGTCCTGGACTTGTCCCATCCCAGGCAACAACGACCATGAGATCCTTATCAAAAACCCATACTTGCACAAGCTATTTTCGCGTTACGCTGAAGAAGGCGCTGCTGAGGGTGGAGTAGTCATGACCACCGACGCCTTGGAACGGCTCGTGCGCCATCTACAGGGTAGTAGTAGCTCATGCGAAGACGACCCCCACCACCACCACCACCATGCTAGCGGGGAGGACGACCATGTGACGCACGACCACCACCCCGAGGACCATAAATCTGTGTCGGGGTCAGCCAAGCACGACTCGACCCACTCAGGCGACGACCCCACGCCACACCAACACCACGACCAGGCCACACCACACGGCACACAACACCTCCACGACCACACCGGTGACGACCAGGACCACTCTCACGACCACCCCACAGAAGAAAACCACAACAATCCTGAAGGTACCCACGACCATCCTGAAGGTACCCACGACCACCATAACGACCACGAAGGTACCCATGACCATCCTGAAGGTACCCACGATCATCACCATGACGACCACCACCACCACCACCACGGGGAAGGAGAGGAGGAGGAAGAAGTACACACAGACTTAAAAGAAGGTAGGGGTCATCATCATGTCTGAGTTCTCTTGTACTGAACTCGACCACCTCTCGTATTCTCCAACTATTTTTTCTTTCTCCATTATCTCTCACACTCCCTACCTCCCTCCCTCCCTTCACACTTTCATTCTTTCTCCATTATCTCTCACACTCCCTGCCTCCCTCCCTCCCTTCACACTTTCATTCTTTCTCCATTATCTCTCACACTCCCTACCTCCCTCCCTCCCTTCACACTTTCATTCTTTCTCCATTATCTCTCACACTCCCTGCCTCCCTCCCTCCCTTCACACTTTCATTCTTTCTCCATTATCTCTCACACTCCCTACCTCCCTCCCTTCCTTCACACTTTCATTCTTTCTCCATTATCTCTCACACTCCCTACCTCCCTCCCTCCCTTCACACTTTCATTCTTTCTCCATTATCTCTCACACTCCCTCCCTTCCTTCACACTCTCCTTCTCTTCCTTGATGTGTGTGTGTGTCAAGTAATTTTACAGTGTATGGGTATATGTGCCGAAGGACCCTGTGATCGTGTATGATAACTGGAGGCTTCTGATTCCTCCTGACTATGCCACGAAACACACTCCTTCCATATAGGTGTGTGTGTGTGTGTTTCGTGGCAATATTTGAAGAACTCATTTACCTCCAATTTTCTGACTACATCACAGGGTCCCTTGATTGAATCTTAAGGGGGAAATTTTGTTGTGTTGGTAAATCTGGAGTAACTGAACCCTCCAACAAACAATTCTAAGCAACAGAACACTATTATTTTTGCTCTGCTGGTTCGATCTGTTTCCTGGCATACTTTGGAGGAATTAAGGCACTCCAATGTAACAAAAATGAATTATCTATCCCCTTAACCTCACTGTAAGGTTCTAAGCCAGACAGATAGTTTTGTTGACTAGGTTGGCTGATAGATACTTAACCAAAATAACTTAAGGTGGTAATTCTTTTTTGGTACATTGGAGTGCCATGATTCCTCCAAAGTATGCTAGGAAACAGGACCAGAATAGCAAAAATAATGGTGTTATGTTGCTTGGAATAGATTGGAGGATTCAGTTGCTCCAGAGTTACCAACACAAAACTTCCTCCTTAACCTAACCTAACCTAACCTAACCAAAATATGTCTAGGAAAGGCAGGAGTGTTTGCATTCTCAGTGTGCATTATCTTGGTAGTCTATTTATATAAGGTACCGTATATATATAGATGATTGGAGTGGAGCAGTCTGCCATTTGATGAAAACTTATTAGTGAGGGGCCAAAAACAAAGCTTATTTCAACCATCAGTTTACTTATTCGAAGGTTCAAAGTTTCGTGTTCACCTTTTAGATTACCCTCATTAAAAGAAATTGTCGTGATTAGGCTAGTGTGTGTAATTATATAATCTCATATGATGGGGATGCGAAGGGGGTATATATTTATAATCAAAGTGTTTTCATTTAAATTATCTCGATTGTAATTGCAGTGTTAAGTGGGAAATTGTGTGTTGGTACATCTGGAACAAATGATTCCTCTACACTATTCCAAGCAACAGAACACCATTATTTTTGTTCATTTGGTCCTGTTTCCTGGCATACTTTGGTGGAGGAATCATGGCACTCCAATGTAACAAAAGTGAATTACCCCATTAATTAAGGATGTGAGTCACTATGTAATTGTTTATGTGACTTTAGTGGTAGTTTCATTATTTAAGCACCGGGTAACCTGTGATCGTGTATGAGAAATGGAGGCCTCTGATTCCTCCTGACTATGCCACGAAACAAGCTCCTTCCATATAGGTGTGTGTGTGTGTTTCTTGGCAATATTTGAAGGACTCATTTACCTCCAATATTTCTTACTCTATCACAGGGTCCCTTAATTAAAGCAGTGTTGATAGAAATGAAAATTTGGCTAGAAATTAAAGTGTAGTTTGTGTGTGTGTGTAATTTGAATGTGTCTTCTTATCCAAAAGGTGGTAGTCTGAAATTAAGTGTAGACAGTATTTAAGGTGTTGATAAAAATTAAAAAGAAAAAGAGTTGGTAGAATTTAAAGCTTAGATAGTGTGTGTGTATGTGTGTATTAATAAATGTGTGGTCGTATCCTACAGGTGGTAGTACTGTTGGTGCAAGGGAAGGTCGTGCCACACCTCGTTCCTTCCCCACACCTACAGAACCAACACCAACACCACCACCACCACCACCACCGTCACAATCCCGGGTAAGTAAAGCTTCTACATCGTTCTCTCCCCTCCTGTAGAAATCCCAGTAGTCCTATATATGTCAGCCAGTGATTAGGTTAAGGGGGAAGTACAGTGTTGGCAAATCTGGAGCAACTGATTTTCCAAACTATTCCAAGCAACAGAACACCATTATTTTTGTTCACCTGGTCCTGTTTCCTGGCATACTGTGGAGGAATCGTGGCTCGCCAATGTAACAAAAGTTAATTACCCCCTTTAGGGACCCTGTGATGTAGTCAGAAAATTGGAGATAAATGAGTCCTTCAAATATTGCTACGAAACACACACACCTATATGGAAGGAGCGTGTTTAGTGGCTTAGTCAGGGGGAATCAGAAGCCTCCATTTCCCATACACGATCACAGGGTCCTTAACCTCGAATGAATATAAGATGGTGTGGTCTTAAAATGTATATAGTTAATTATATAAATATCATGACAGTACCGGTGAGTCAATTGGTGAAGCAGGGTAGTTATACTAGTTTTTTTTTATAGTAAAGCCATCATAGCCTAATCATAAATGGATCGTTATATGGACGCTTATATTTTATTCCTTTCGGTGAGCAAGGCAACAAACAACAAAAGAATCGATGCTATCTCTAAACTGGGACCTTTGTGTGATAATATGGGTTTCCACGTGGACAGGAATGCTGACAGGGATAGAGAAGTCCCAGTATGAATAACAAAAAAGACGCGAGGCTACATATTCTTAGGTGGTCACAGCTTTCGTCCCAGTCAATCACAACACGTCTATTTAAAGGGACATTTGGCCACCATTATCACACTCAGTTCTCCTATCTCTCACTCATTGTTCTCCCTCCCGTCCCAGTCTTGACCCTCTTGGCTACTGTAATCTGTTGAGTGGGGAAGGGGAAGACCGTGAAGAAAGAATATATATAGTGTGTGATTGATTGATAGGCTATACACAGTGGATACAGGAATTAAATGGTGAGGGAAGAAAGAATATAGTGTGTGATTGTTAGGCTAAACATAGTGAATAAAGGAATTAAATGGTGAGGGAAGGAAGAATATAGTGTGTGATTGATTGTCTCTACTTTTCATTGCTCATTGGTGGGTTTGGGTAGCTGAGTCATGGGTAATGATTAGTGTATTTGTTTTAGAGTATGTAGCTTATCGCCTATTATATTAGTACAGGTCGTATGAATATATTTCTTATAAACAATAATTTCTCCTATACATTCATCGACCCACTTCATCATAAATGCATGAATATATCCCATATCTCATTCTTATATCTCATTCCTATATCTCATTCTTATATCTCATTCTTATATCTCATTCTTATATCTCATTCCTATATCTCATTCCTAAATCATTCCTATATCTCATTCCTATATCTCATTCCTATATCTCATTCCTATATCTCATTTCTATATCTCATTCCTATATCTCATTCTTATATCTCATTCCTATATCATTCTTATATCTCATTCCTATATCATTCTTATATCTCATTCCTATATCATTCTTATATCTCATTCCTATATCATTCTTATATCTCATTCCTATATCATTCCTATATCTCATTCCTATATCATTCTTATATCTCATTCTTATATCTCATTCCTATAACTCATTCCTATATCTCATTCCTATATCTCATTCTTATATCTCATTCTTATATCTCATTCCTATATCATTCTTATATCTCATTCTTATATCTCATTCCTATATCTCATTCTTATATCTCATTCTTATATCTCATTCCTATATCTCATTCTTATATCTCATTCTTATATCTCATTCTTATATCTCATTCCTATATCTCATTCCTATATCTCATTCTTATATCTCATTCTTATATCTCATTCCTATATCTCATTCCTATATCTCATTCCTTGAACCATGTGTATGCATAATTATGAAGTAGAGTTTCTTTATAACACTCAACACCATTCAGTGATAAACGTGACTATTGTTGTTGTTGTCTAGTACTTGTATATCAGTATAATTATTATCAGTGACAGTAATGCACGCGACACCACTGTTTCTTCTGCTGGTAAGATAGCACTCGTTCCACTCAACACCAAACTTTATAATTAACAATTGATGAGTCAGACTATTGTGTTGTTATATTGTAAGGATTATTGAAGAAGGGGAGGGAATTAAAGGTGTTGCCCCTCCCCCTAATTATTCATAACCACTTAAGGGGGTGCGGGAATAGGGGGACAGGCTGGGGGGGGGGTGTTTAGGGGAGAGCGGGAGTAGGGGGACAGGCTTGGAGGGGGGGGTTATGGGGGTGCGGGAATAGGGGGACAGGCTTTCTACCCCCCCTCCCCCCCAAGCCTGTCCCCCTATTCCCGCACCCCCCCCCCAAACCTGTCCCCTACTCCCGCACCCCCTAATAGGAAGGAGGATACCATGGAGGCCTAGCACGGTCTTTTACAGTGACAAACAAACAAACAAACTGTGTATTAATATTGATGAACCCCAGAGCATCCTCACACCATCAACAAACCGGGCTTTGCACTTCTGGTTTAATAAGGACTTGTTCTTGTCAGGATTCCTGGTTCAAGTGGCAGTGGCTAGGAACTGGTTTTATTCACGTCCTTCTATGATGTATATATATTGGTAAAGTTTGTGTCTTCGTAGTTAATTTAACCAGAGCGAAAGAGTAATCGTGGTTAGCTAGCTGGCATAAAAGTTTCAAAGATTATTTAGGTCCACATATAAACAACTATTCAAGGCATAGATATACTGGTTGTAGATTATATAATATGATCTTGATACAACCCCCGTCGTGCTATATAGAGTTATAGACTGTGTTGTTGTTATTGCTGTGTAGAGGTGAGGTGGCACAGGGAGGGTGTGTATTGTCATATTGTTTGTCGTGGCTGGTTGGTTGTTGTCTGGTATATAGTTAATGTGGGGCGGTAACCATTGTCTTTCCTCGGTTCTGTTTGGTTTTACATCTTTCCTCTCCCTCTCTCTCTCTCTCTCTCTCTCTCTCTGACACACACCACACCACACCCTTCTTCTTCTTCTCTCTCTCTCTCTCTCTCTCTCTCTCTCTCTCTCTCTCTCTCTCTCTCTCTCTCTCTCTCTCTCTCTCTCACACAATTAAATCTCTTGTTTGATCTTCCTAACAATTCTCATTTCTTGTAGTTATGACCCTGAGTGTTGTTGCTCAACTTTTTCCCCCTCCAATGTCCCCTTCCTTCCTTCCTTATCTGTGGCGCCACCCCCTCCCCCCTCCCCTTCCTGACCCCCTTGTCTCGCCTCCTCCCACCTCACCCGTCCCTCTCTTCTGTCCTTCCTTGCCCTTACGTGTTCTTCTTCCCCTTACGTGTTCTTCTTCCCCTTACGTGTTCTTCTTCCCCTTTTCGTCTCTTTCTTTACGTGTGTTTTTCCATCTTGCTTGCCCCTTCATCTTTTCTCTCTTATTTACACTCTTCTCCACCCTTTCTCCAATTCACCCTTTCATCACTTCTCCATCCTTTCTCCGCTTTTCCATCCTTTCTCCACCCATTCATCACTTCTCCACCCTATCTCCACTTTTCTATCACTTCTCCACCCTGTCATCACTTCACCCTGTCTCAACTTCTCCCTCACCTGGTCCTGTAGAGTGATGGCCGTGACCTCCCTGCCAAGTGTAGTGGAACCCAGGTCACCCAGGTCACCGTAATGAGACTCGTCCAACACCTCCATGGGCAATGTCTTCATATTAATTAATTAAGAAGGGTATAAATTCACTAACTCGACCGTGGGTATAAATTCAATCTGTTGGCACCACCACCACCACCACACACACCTTCGGGATTAGATGAATTAGGCCCTACTTTCTAGACACATAGAACTCGTAACATCACAAATTAAGGCTCCATGGCAAAGATATCAGTAGGCCATTTCTCGTTTCTTTGACTCGTAAAATCACAAAGCCTTTTCTCTTTTTCTCGACACGTAAAAATATCACAAAGTCTAGCCAGAATATCAGTCAACTTTTTCTGTATTTCTCGACTTTTAAATATCACAAAGTCTAGCCAGAATAACAGTGGACCTTATTCTCTTTTTCTCGACTCGTAAATGTCACAAAGTCTAGCCGAACTTGTTACGTGGCATGGTCAGGAGGAATCAGAAACAAACCTCCAATTTTCATACACGATCACACACAGGGACTTTAACAAATAGATATATAGATAACTGATTGATTGGGTAGTAGACTGATTGATTGGATAGTAGACTGATTGACTGGGTAGTAGACTGATTGATTGGATAGTACACTGATTGATTGGATAGTACACTGATTGATTGGTAGTAGACAGTAGATTGATTGATTGGGTAGTAGACTGATTGATCGGGAAGTAGTAGACCGTGTGTGTGATGAATGATACGATCTCCTTGCCACTACCAACTGAGATACCCGATACTGACTGACTGACTTGCTTCTAGTGACAATACCAATGAGGACCTACTGACTGACTGATAAGAGCAACAACACAACACAGGTACACATATATATATAAGCCCGGGAAGAAGAGGGAGGGAGGGAGGAGATTTCGGTACCCCACGACAACCTCGGCTCACGAATATCCACCCCCCACCCCCATTGATCTTGTTAAGGGGGTGCGGGAATAGGGGGACAGGCTTGGGGATTTGTTTTGGGGGATGCGGGAGTAGGGGGACAGGCTTGGGGGGGGTTTTGGGGGTTGCGGGAGTAGGGGGACAGGCTTGGTGGAGGGGGGGGCTAGGGGGGTGCGGGAATAGGGGACAGGCTTTCTACCCACCCCAAATCTGTCCCCCTATTCCTGCATCCCCCCCAGTTCCCCCCCCCCCCAAGCCTGTCCCCTACTCCCGCACCCCCTTAAGTGGCTGTTGTTGATTCCTTCCTTCCTCTCCAAACTACTGTGCAACAAAACAGATCAACAACTACTCGTGTGTTGTACTGACTCTGCTTTCTGACTTAATAAAAAAAAAAAAAAAACTGATTCCCAAAAAACTATTCCAAGCCATCATGATTTTATTATTATTATTATTATTATTATTATTTTTTTTTTTATTTTTTTTTTTTAGTCCTGTTCTGGTCCTGTTTCATATTACGTTTTTGGAGGACTCAAGGCACTCCAATGTAGGCTACCAAAAGTATACCATCTAACCCTCAAAGAGCAAGCAAGTGTATATATAACTTTACCATCTCAATACTCTGACGTGTGAGTCGATTATTTCCCCTTAATTAACCAAACCACATTAAATTTTATGTACACTCGCTGACCATAAAATATTACCCACCTGAGTTGAAGCCCGATATCTGGAGCAGGCAGTTTCTGGACGACAGCCCACTCAAATTATGCCTCCATTGGTTCGAGATGTGTGTGTGTGTGTGTGTGTATGTGTGTGTATGTGTGTGTGTGTGTGTGTGTGTGTGTGTGTGTGTGTATATGTGTGTGTGTGTGTGTGTGTGTGTATTGTATGTGTATGTATGTGTGTGTGTATGTGTGTGTATATGTGTATGTGTATGTGTGTCTCTGTGTGTGTGTGTGTGATTGATGGTTTCTTTGGGTGGGCTGTCGTCCAGAAATCACCTGCATCAGATCTCAACTCAGGCTTCGACTCAGGTGGGCAATATTTTATGGTCATGGAGTATACACAGCAACTCCTCCCCCTATTAATTAACCTGGCACCATTCTTTGATTCGCTACACCTGCTGGATGGATGATATATACAGGTGTCTAATGAGGAAATCCTACAGGTGTAATAATTTCAGCCATAAAAAAAAATATATATGTATAGGTTAACACTGGTGCACCAAAACATAACTTCGTAAATTGATCTCACCTCATAAACAACAAACTCGGACAAAATTAATTTTTTTCTCGACACACAAACTTGGCAAAATGTGTTACGATATATATATATTTTTTTTTAGTGCAGAGGGGATCATCAGAGTTGATTAATTTAGCTCAGTGGCCAGTGCATGAGGTCTTTGTACAGGTATTAATGACTATGAGGTCATCAACACTATATATACTTGCTTAGATTAGGAGATGATAATTTATGCATACCTCTCACAACTTGATTACACACACACACACACTCCCCTTTCACACACACACACACACACACATATATATATATATACTCTCCTACACACACACACACACACCCTTCACACACACACACAATTATAATCTCCTCCTTCACACACATAGGTACTTTGCCGTTAGTCCTACATACAAACACAAATACATACATACAGCTGTAAAGAAGTGCATAGAAGTGATATTGTGCCTCATCTGCCCGGAGCCAGGAGGTAATAATAATAATAATAATAATAATATACGGTATAAAACTCATGACCAGATTAAAACCAAGATCTAAGGGGTATTCTATAGATCTTGACTAAAACTACCTCCTCGGCCACATGTGTTAGAGGAAGGGGGACCGTTTTGTTGGACTTTAATTGCTATATCACTTGGGTTCAGTTTGTCAAGGTCTTACAAAAATTATTTGTTTATTTATTTGTGTATTTATTTTTACTTTTTATTTTTTTATTTATTTTATATTTTTTATTTCTACCTTTTTATTTATTTATTTGAGTATTTATTTTTACTTTTATTTATTTATTTTTACTTTTTATTTATTTATTTTATATTATTTATTTTTACTTTTTATTTTTTATTTATTTTATATTATCTCTTTTTTTTCAATTTAACTCAAGATAATTATATATAAAAAAACATTATCACCACTTGGATTTAAGCAGGCTGATGTTGTTGATGTTTGAACACCCCCACTCCCCCCACGCCCCATCCCCCTTCCCCCAGCCACCCACCCCGTCACTCACGTACTGTACACTCACTCTCCCACTCTCCCTTAAGGTGGTAATTCACTTTTTTGGGTACATTGGAGTGCCTTGATTCCTCCAAAGTATGCTAGGAAACAGCTGGACCAGAAGAGCTAAAATAATGGGTGTTTTGTTGCTTGGAATAGTTTGGATGGAGGATTCAGTTGCTCCAGATTTACCAACACAAAACTTTCCCCTTTAAGGCTCATTGGACATTATTTCCACATGATCAAACTGACTCCATTCTTTGCCGATACAGTGACTCAAAAGTTATCGTGGGTTTGGTTGGGTATGCACGAGTGAACGATTTTGCACTCTCCTAAAAAAATATCAATCACACCAAAAATTTACGAAGCTGTTAATACACCTATTGTATAATGTTAATTAACTGTATATTCTGATTCCACGATAACTTAAAACTTACACACACACACACACACACACACACACACACACACACACACACACACACAGTATATATTTTACCAAGTGCATTCACACGTAGCTAATATGTAGCTGTCATTGCATGTACAGTAATTAAAATAATTAATCACGAATGTAGAAACCATGTATAATATGGGGCTTGGAGTGTGTGTGTGTGTGTGTGTGTGTGTGTGTGTGTGTGTGTGTGTGTGTGTGTGTGTAGTCTTGTGTCAGAAATGTGGGATGTGGTTATGGCTTGTGGTAATACATTTATTTTATTAGCGTGTATGTAATAGTTTGTAATATATATATATATATATATATATATATATAATGATAAACCCAGCCACTCACAGCTTTCCCACTCATTAGTCCCTTACCAACCTGAACAACACTCATCCTCTCACCTAAAATTATATATATAACATTTATCTTGTGTGATGATATGCTGAGGCAGTGAGAGTTGTGAAGAGAGATTAGGAGTGTTGTTGTCGTCTGTGTGGTGTTGTAACGTTACGACATTTGTGGATGACTGTGCACATGTTGGTTGGTTGGTTGGTGTGGGTGTGAAGGACTGATTATTATTAGACATATACTCGTGTGTGTTTAGTGACCACGTGTTACCAGGACTGCTCACGTGTTGCTGTTGTAAACAAACACTCTAGTCTAGCAGGTGGGAAGCAGACACGCCCTCCAGATGAAAACACCTGTTGCGTTGAAGTTGCGTGATATTTATTATTGATTCCGGCTGGACCCCAAATTGAATTGAAAGAGAGAGACAGTGTGAATGAATGAATGAATGAATACAAGTCGTGGAGATGTGTAAAAACGAACAAGGAAGTGTAGGTAGTAGGTGTGGATGAATGTAAGAAGTAAAGATTATGTGCTTGAACGTAGAATATAAGTAAGTGTAGGTGTGTGGAAATATGAAAAACAAAACAAAAAAATAGTGTGGTCAGAATGTATATGTGAAGATGTGTGAGAACGTACACTACAATAAATACAAGGAAGTGTAGGTGTGGGTAAATCTGAAAAAAAAAAAGCATAGTGTGGTCAGAATGTGTGTGTGTGAAGTGTTGTGTGTGTGGGTTTAGAGTCCCATGCACTGTGCTGTAATGTAGCTTTTGGAGACTCACTGTTTGTTTCTTTACTGTATATCGGATCATTCATTGTATAGGGTGGTCCGAAAGTCTTGTACACACCCCTACAAATGACTCGTTCAATTGAAAGTGTATGTATGTATGGTAAGGGGTGACAAGACTTTCGGACCACCCTATATATACTACTTTTTGACGAAGAGACACACAAATTTAAACTTAGGGTACCTAACTGGATTCACACAGGTCTAATACGTTCATGTAATGTAAATAAATAGTAAAAACAGTAATGTAGGGTATATATAGTACTTACTTCACCACATGTAGGTAACTGGATTCACACTGGTCAAATGCGTTCGTGAAAATAATGTAAATAGTAAAAACAGTAATGTAGGGTATATATACGGTACTCACTTCACCAAATGTAAATAGTAAAAACAGTAATGTAGGATATATAATATAGAGTACTCACTTCACCACATGTAGGGAGTTTGGTGTAGCGAGGGGAACATGTGGGCAGCAAGCGTATTCCAGTCATCGTCTCCATTCAGAATTATCCCCCTCCTCTTCCTCCTCCTCTTCTTCGTCTTCCTCTTCCTCCTCTTCTTGTTGTCCCGTTTCCTGTCCACTCCTCTCCTCTTGTCTTGTTTATCCTCCTCCTCCTTCTTCTCCTTCTTTCGTTAATATTGTTTTCCTCTTTTCTAGCTTCTTTTCTACACTAATCTTTCTTTATTTGTCTTTTCCCTCGTTTGTTTGTTTTTTGTAAAGTCTCTGTTTATTATTATTATTTCTCTGCCTTGTTTGTTTGTTTGTTTTTGTCGCCTCTGTTTATTGTTATTATTATTATTATTTCTATACCTTGTTTCTTCGGTTTTATTGTATCTCAGTCTCTCACCTTTCCTTCTCTTCTCTTCTCTTCTCTTTACTACCGTTTCAATCTCATCAGTTTTTCTTACTTTGCATTTCTCACTCACTTCTCTCTGCCACTGTATATATTCTTTGATCTAACTCGTTCTCTATTATGCAATTGTCTATTTTCTTTTCTTTTTATATTAAATCTCCAGTAGTTAGTTTGCCTATAATATTTCCCTTCCTACTCGTTTTCTCCACTTTCATTTCCTTCTCAATTCACTTCACGTCATATTTTATTTATTTCGGACACGTTCTAACTTCACATACATACTCCTTGTAATGTGGTCCTGATTCGCGACTCCACTCTTCAATCGTTCGTCGTGTAAAACCCACGGTCGGTAACTTTTGTATCTCGTGTGAATGGGCTTTGTTTATTTTGTCTCTCTAACTTGTGATTTACTCGTGTCTCACTTTACACAACTTCTTCTCTCCTCCAAATTTTAACTGCACGTAAAAATGGCCTTGTTGTTCTTGTTGTTGTTAATCTTCTCACTACAAGTATAATTATAATGTGTTTCGAGTGGGAATCAATCTATAGATCTGTTGTAACTCAGTGTCCTTCAAATTTCACTAAAAGTACTGTATTTTTCCTATCGTTCTGTGTTATTCTTTTCACTATAAGTACTGTATTTTCCCTTTAGCTCTGTGTTATTATTTTCCTTTTATCAACCAAAACACATACACATACATACAATATCGGCAGCTAACACAAGTGGTGCGAGCATTGGTAGCTAGCACCTGTGTTTTGAGCTTGCACTTGTGTCGACCATGTGAGAGGAACACTTTACTAAGATCGAGGGCAACACTTTACTAAGATCGAGGGCAACACTTTACTAAGATCGAGGGCAACACTTTACTAAGATCGAGGGCAACACTTCATAATTTATCCAGTAAGGCACTTTAAGTATAGACATAAACTTCAGATGTAGAGGAACACTTTGGGGGAACACTTAAGTTGAGGGGAACACTTCAATTATTCAAGAACACTTTGAGGGAACACTTTTAAGATTAAGGAATACTTGAGTTATCGAAAGAAACATCACAGTACTCAGAGGGGAGGTGGGAACATATATATAAAAGCATTGATTCACTTTCTATCAATAGGAACACTTTGGTATGTCATGTTTTGTTTATTTTCCCAGGCATCTTTTTGTGTGGTTCAATCAAACAAGTAGCTATTAACGAGAGACCTTCATTTAAGCAGAGTCATTTTCTGTAGGAGGTAGTAGGGTACTCAGATAAGGTAATACTAACACTCCTTGTGGTGTCATTTTGGTGTCCTATCATGTACTGCTATACCATCTCACACCTTCGCCTTTTGCTTCATGTGTCTCACGCAGTCGTTTGTTTGGGTCTCAATCCAGTGGGTAAATCCGGTGTTTGGGTCTCAATCCAGTGGGTAAATCCGGAACTAATCTCAACCATGTGTGTATATTTGTTCATAGGATCAATTATATCAGGTTAGTGATAATACATGGCTTGTTTACTGATTTTTAACACTTTTTGGTTTAAGGTCAACAAATCTGAACCATCTATCTGCATGTATACTGGTTCCGAAGGGTCAGTTATTTCAGGTTTGTTATGATGGTTGTTGGCGTACTTGATGTTGTTCAGCACTTTAAGGTTTATAAGGTCAAATATACACGTTGTTGGTGAAGCGGTAACATTACACACTATTTTCTTTTACGCATCGACACTGCTACATACATCAGACTTAAAAAAAGAGAAAAAAAGAAAAACGTTCACACCCTTGAAGTATCCAAGTATCGATACTAAATCTTCCCCAAGTCGTCCCTCAAGTGTCCAAGTGGCAATATTGATCTTCCCTAAGTTGTCCCCCAAGGCTTGAATCAGATAATTTTACACAACACTATATATACACACGGGAGAGCAGAACAGCACCACTTCTGCAGCTGCACTCGATCGTTTATGGATCCGGGGCGGACAAACGTGTTCTCACTTTCACCAGGTGGTAGAAGACAGACAGACTCACACACACACACACACAGAGACAGGCAAACTCTTGTAGCTACTGTGGGTCAGGCAGGTACTACCGATTTATAGTACAAATTACAGGGTTTTTGGGTTCGGAGTCAAGTTAAGTTTCTAGTTTTGTATATACAGTATAGAATATTCACTAAGATTCCTCCTCGTCTCGTCTCTTCTTCTCTCTTTCCTACATTTTTATAGTTAGTTTGTGTCCCTGTGTTTCTGTCTCCTTCTCCTCCACCGTCGGCATGTGTGACCCTGGCTGGCTGGCTGGATGTTGTTGCGTTGCCACTCGTGTGTTATTTGTTTCCTTTCAGCCAGTCAATCCCACCCAGCCTCAATACACTCAAGCTTCCACCAACACACTGGACTAGAGACTCAGGTTAGGTGACGAAGGAGACGCAAGCTAGCCAGCGAGAGATGAGGGGAGGGAGGGAGGGAGAGAGGGAGGAAAAGAGGTGGGGACAGGAAGGAGAGAGAGAGAGAGAGAGAGAGAGTTAGTGAATGAGACGTAAGAAAAGGTCGTGTGTGGAGCAAACGTGCAGATGAAACGAGAGAGAGAGAGAGAGAGAGAGAGAGAGAGAGAGAGAGAGAGATGGAATTAAGGATGAAGAGACACAGCTATGAAGAAATAAGAATGAGGGGAGATAAGATGAGAGAGAGAGATAAAGGAGTGAGGTAAGTGAAGGTATGTATAGGGGTAGGAAGGGAGGCAGGGGGGAGTCTAGAAAAGGTCGAGGTCGTGAGTGAGTGAGGGAGGTGACTTGGTGGGGTGAGGTGGGGGTGGGGGTTGGGGGAATAGGGGGGGTAAGGACCTTGAGCTCTTTAACGAAACAATACAATAATGGGGGTTAAATTATGACAGAGTTTATTACTGAAATGAAGTGGATAATAATTTCTTAGGTTGAGAGTCGAACAACGCAAAAATATAAAGTTTAATTATTGCAAAAAATTATATATATTGGGTAACTACAGGATATAAAATTAGTGTTGAAGAAACTGAAAGAGTCCCACAATATTTGTTGGAGAGAATTCTAGTTATTTAATTGGGAAGAATGGACACGATGATGATGATAGATGGAGATAAAGTTAGTTTAATTATTGCAAATATTATTATTATGGGTAACGGGATATAAAATTAGTATTGAGGGAACAGAGAGAGTCACGCAAAATTTGGAGAGAAATTTATTTATTTAGCAGGGAAGAATGGACAGGATGATGATTGATGGAGAGATAGTTAGTTTAATTATTGCAAAAAAAAACTAGTATGGGTAACGGGATATATAAATAGTACTGAGGGAACAGAGAGAGTCACGCAAAATTTGGAGAAATTTATTTATTTATCTGGGAAGAAAGAACACGATGATGATGATTGATGGAGTAAAAAGTTAGTTAAATTATTGCAAAAGTTATTATGGGTAACGGGATTTAAATTAGTATTGAGGGAAGAGAGAGAGTCCCACAATATTTGGAAAGAATTCTAGTTATTAGGCTGGGAAGAATGGACACGACGATGATAGATGGAGAGATAAAGTTAGGGAGGTTAGGCTATTAATAAGAGGTAGGGAACAACAACACCTTATGAACGAATTTATACCTTTGAATTTTTCGTGTAAGTAATTATCAATGTTTCTGTAATAATAATAATAATGTTTTTCGTGTAAATTATATCCTTGAACTTTTTCGTGTAATCTGGTGTTTCTATTGTTACTTATTCACTTTTGTTACATTGGAGTGCCTTAATTCCTCCAAAGTATGGCAGGAAACTCAGGACCAGATAAACAAAAATAATGGTGTTCTGTTGCTTGGAATAGTTTGAAGGATTCAGTTGCTGCTCCAGATTTACCAACACAAAACTTCCCCCTTAATTTCATTCTCTTCACTCACACTACACACACACATATTATGACGTCACTTTTAGTTTCACCACTGTCAGGATATACCGTGTTATGTTATTATTTCAGTATCCGGTTGTTGTTTAAGGCGACTTGTGCATCCGTTCGGTCGACCCTCACTCAGGCTTTACTTACTTACTACATATCCGGTGACGTGTAGTTCACAAGACAGTACCGTTCGTCGTAATGAATTGTTATGTTTTTGTTTCTGAACTTTGTGAGCCAGTGATTGTTTGTTTTCATCTGACGAGAGAGAGAGAGAGAGACTGTGCTGAACGTTGTGAAATATCTTAACTTATAATTGTTTACGTTGTGTTTTCAGTTCAGAATTGTTAAGAGGGATTTTCAGAACTACAGTATTCGTAGGACAGAGTTTGTTTACATATACATAGCTGACGCAAGACTACTGTCAGTAGGTTGAACTACGTGGTGAAGGAGTGGAGAGACTTGTTGGTGACACATAATGCTTGTGGCTAATTATATTCCTGGTATTTGTAGTTCAGGGTTGTATATATTTAGTTAGTAAGTTGGCGTGTTTGGTAGTTTATAGGCAAGAGATTTGTTTGTTTACATAATGGGTAGACAGACAGACAGACAGACGGACGATTAGGCTGGACTAGGAGGTGAGTGGAGACGCTATGGTTGATTGATTGGTTGGTTGGTTGGTTGGTTGTGTTGGTGGTTTGTTTATCTGTCTGTCTGGTGTTACTTCTGCTGCCTCTGATGCCGGAGTGGATCTCGTGCTGTGTCGGGTGTGCACCTGTGGAGTACAAATAGAGAAATGTAGGCAGATGAAATGGGAGGCAGCAGCTGTTGTTGTGTCCCAGGTGTGTAGGTATAGTTTACACACACACACACATACACACACACACATACACACACATACATACACACACACAATAACCGGATGGAGCTGAGTGTACAAAGAGCATTAATGGATTTAAAAATGTGTTGGGGACAAAGGAAAAAAAAAATGAGGACAGAACATTACGAGCTTGAATCAACACACACACACACACGCACACGCACTGTCTCGGATGAACTTCACTTTATATGTTTGTGTCATTCATTAAATTATCCCAAACTACTATTATACTCATCAAACCAGCATTCATTGACCAGGTAAACTACTATAAACTTGAAGGATATATAGTATTATTCGTTTAGGGCTCATGGGATAAGTTTACATCAATAATAGAGAGATTTTAGATAGTATTATTCGTCATGCGTCTGGCAGTGCATCCAATCAGCTGCCTGATATCGACTGTACAAACATACACACAAGTAGGAATGGAAAGGAAGGCATCAGATAATATATATTCCTCGCACGTCTGGCAGCGGGTCCAATCAGCTGGTGGTGGTGCCGTGGTGGTGGTGACTATTATTATATTGTTGCCTGGGAACCAACCAACGTTTTACACAGGTGCCAAAGTCGCAGCCAAACAAACCGTGTTGTTATCTGGGTTCAAGGTGTAGTAGGACGCATCGTTTCCACCACATTGGCCAGGCAATGAATTATAGTTTGTAAACATACAGAAGTGGTCGTAGGATTGTAAACATAAGTGGTCGTAGGATTGAGCTACATGTAATAAATATATTATCATACCAATTATACTTTAAATGTTTCGTTAGTAAGGGGATATAGTAAACTTTTTGTACAATGGAGCACCTTGATTCCTCCAAAGTATGCTAGGAAATTGTACACTCGTGATACATAATTTCTGACCAGAGACGAACGGGAAGCACCACACACACATACCCTGCATTCGAACTCAGCCTCTATAGGTGTACTGGGTGGGGAAATGAGCAATACCAGGCGATTCGAAGCTTTCTGCCCCTCACACTCTGGTCAGAAATTATGTATCACGAGTGTACCAGATTAACAAAAAGTAATGGTGATCTGTTGTTGCTTGGAATTGTTTTGGAAGAATCAGCAGTTGCTCCAGATATACCAGCACTGTATTACCCCGTTAACAAATGTGAGGAATGGTCGTTTTAAGGAGGTGCGGGAATAGGGGGACAGGCTTGGGGGGGTGCGGTTTTTTTTGAGGGGTGGAGGGGGGTGCGCGGGAGTAGGGGGACAGGCTTTGGGGGGGGGGGGGTTAGGCGGTTGCGGGAATAGGGGACAAGCTTTCTACCCACCCCCCCCTCCCCAAGCCTGTCTCCCTATTCCCGCACCCCCCAAACCCCCCCCCCCCAAAGCCTGTCCCCTACTCCCGCACCCCCTTAAATACTAGGGTAATTCTGTCAGTAATAACTACCACCACTTACTCATGATAACCTCATTATATATTATTGTAGTTTTGACCAGGTCATATAAAGGTCATCATTACTTTTTTTTTATTCAATTAACGAAATCTCATCATGTCTGTTATACTTTTCCCATTATTTGTGAATTTTTTAAAGAGTAAAGTAACTCCACATTGAACCTTGACACCGTAGTGCAGTGTTGGTAAATTCGGAGCAACTGATTCCTCCAATATATAGTAGGGGAGGTGGCCGAGTGGTTAGTGTTCTGGACTCGTAACCTAGAGGTCGGGAGATCGATCCTCTCAGGTGAGGGCCTGAGAATATTTACTCTTCCGATTTGAGTTTCAGGCACTAACAATAAGGCCACCGAACGTCGTAAAACACCCTCGCTGGTACCATAACAGCTGCAGTATTTGGGAATTACCCTCAATTCCCTCCCTCTGTGGCTGGGTACCAGTTCGGAAGTCGTGACGTGTGTGTGTGAGAGTAGCAGTTGACCTGGGCCACGGTAACGGGCTTGATTAAGCCTATGTCCAGTGTCGGAACATATAAAAAAAAAAAAAAAAAAAAAAACTATTACAAGCAACAAGAAGACACCATTATATTTAGTCCTGTTTCCTGGCATACTTTGGAGGAATCAAGGCACTCCAATTTTACCAAGAGTATACTACCACCCCCTTAAGGACCCTGTGATCGTGTATGAAAACTGAATGAAGGCTTCTGTTGATTCCTCCTGACCATGCCACGAAACAAGCTCCTTCTTCCCTGTAGGTGCATGGTGTTTCGAGACAATATTTGAAGGACTCGCTAACCTCCATATTATATCTGACTACATCACAAGATACAGCCAGAATCAAATAACCACCGACACCTTCCTTAACTCGTGCAAATAAATCAGTATCATATAAAAATATAATCATACAACACTTTACGTCAACTCAACCCCCTCAATTATTATTATGAGGTGCTGCAAAATCATACACGTGTTGTTCTTTATTACCAAAATATTTACTACGATGGAAGGAAAGTGTCGGTGGATATTTGATTGTGGCTGTACACCCGAGCTTATAAATTCGCGACCACGTCCCCAAATGTTTATGTCATCTGAGCTGGTAACACTGTGGGGAAGGTGAAAGATTGTATCATGTCGCTCTACTATGTTCCACCTAATCTGATTCCTCCCCAAATAAATGTTACCAGCTCAAATGGCATAAACATCTAAGTACGTGGTCGCGAATTTACGAGCTCGGGTGTACTCTAAGGGGAGATTCCGTTGAATTTAGGGGGTAGTATTCTTTTGGCCCATTGGAGTGCCTTGATTCCTCCAAAGTATGCCAGGAAACAGGACCAGATCAACAAAAATAATGTTGGCCTATTATCTGGATTAGTTTGGAGGAATCAGTTGCTCCAGATTTACCAGAAGTAGCCTACAAAATTGAAGTAACACGTAGGTTAATCTTGGTGCATGGTGAGGCTGCATGAATGGGTACACTGTGTTGGTCTGTTTTTGTTTCTGGTGGACAATATCACAATGGGTAGAAACAGTGATCGTGTAATAACAATAACTCCCTCATGCAGCAGTCCTCTTTATTCATCTTAGAACTGTAATCTCTTGCATATTGTTATAAGAAAGTATTGTTGATATCTGTTACTTGTGTTGTGTTTTAAACAAAGGATGCGTGTCGCTTTCAACAACAATGAATAATGCAAAAACATATTATGAAAAATTGTATATACACTGGTTATTGTGAAGAAAGGAGGATTGAGTTTGACCACACCCTAAATCTGAATCTGCGGGTCCTTGATATTTATATTTCATTGTGTACAGTCGGTCGGTCGTGGGGACAATAGGCAGTAATGTAACTTTGTATCTTGGGAGGTGACAGTCAGAGGTGAAAGCTGGAGTGTACGACCGACTCACCTCTTCTTTGATAGACATAGATTAACGAAGGGAAGGTAAATGTGCATGGGTATCCAAAACACGAGGAGGACATAGATTAACGAAGGGAAGGTAAATGTGAGTATCCGAAACACGAGGAGGACATAGATTGATAAAGAGAAGGTAAATGTGGGTATCTGAAACACGAGGAGGACATAGATTGATAAAGAGAAGGTAAATGTGGGTATCTGAAGCACGAGGAGGACATAGATTGATAAAGAGAAGGTAAATGTGGGTATCTGAAACACGAGGAGGACATAGACTGACGAAGGGAAGGTAAATGTGGATATCCGAAAACACGAGGAGGACATAGATTGACGAAGGGAAGGTAAATGTGGGTATCTGAAAAACGAGAAGAGAAGACATAAGTGAGTCTGTGAGGTAGCCTAGTGGGAAGTCAGAGGGAAAGGTGGTATTTAGGTTGCATTAGGAAGGGGTATACATGTAAGGGACCCCGTGATGTAGTTAGAAAATTGAAGGTAGGCCTACGTGAGTCCTTCAAATATTGCCACAAAACACCATGCACCTATATGGAAAGAGCTTATTTCGTTGCATAGTCAGGAAGAATCAGAATGCACCAAGTCTCATACACGATCACAGGGTCCTTAATTAAAGAGTAGCTGTGCTTGACTGGAGAAAATAGACAGTGTGTAAATATATAGAATTATAGATGGATAATTAGATGGAATATAAAAAGTAGTAACATTCAAATTAATTAAGTAGTTTAGGAAAGTGCCGATTAACATTATTATAGTTCCGTGGGAAAAGAGAAAGGTCGATTTAACTGAGTAGAGATGTGGCAGAAACATATGGTCCACATGTAGGCGACACTTTTGGGTAAGGAGAAAATTTTAGGGTACCAGTAAAAGATTAACTGGAATGTTAGAAAGGGCCCCACCGAATGAAGTTAAGGGGGTGCGGGAGTAGGGGACAGGCTTGGGGAGGGGGGGTTGGGGGGTGCGGGAGTAGGGGACAGGCTTGGGGGGGGGGGGTTTGGGGGGTGCGGGAATAGGGGGACAGGCTTGGGGGGGGGTAGAAAGCCTGTCCCCTATTCCCGCACCCCCCTAACCCCCCCCCCCCCCCCCAAAAGCCTGTCCCCCTACTCCCGCACCCCCCAAAAAAAACCCAAGCCTGTCCCCCTATTCCCGCACCCCCTTAAGTGTGTTTAGCTGACACACGAGATCTCATTAAGGGGGTAGCCTATATAGCACATTGTTTTGGGTGGTAAATCTGGAGCAATGATTCCTCCAAACTATTCCAGGTAACAGGATATCATTATTTTTCTAAATCTGGGTCTGTTTCCTGCATGGCATACTTTGGAGGAATCAAGGCACTCCAGTCTATTAAAAGTATATCATCATCCCCTTAACTGGCACTAAAAAAATGGCTTGGTGTTTGTTTATAAGTTTCGTAAATACTTTGTTAACTCCTATGGATATTTTTAGACATATCAGAAGTTAAATGTCACCATCATGTTTTATTTTGTATGCTTCATCAGAAAACAACATAGAGACAACAACCATAGTTCAATTCTCAAATACCATGAGTGTGTGTGTGTGTGTGTGTGTGTGTGTGTGTGTGTGTGTGTGTGTGTGTGTGTGTGTGTGTGAGATAGATTGAGCACATACACTATCTTTCACATCAAGTATAATTATGTACTGATAGATACACACACAGCCAGGTAATTTCTAGCCCTATACAAAACACCAGCAGTTGCAAATTACCCACATCTTATTATTACACCACCACCACCACCAACACCACCATCACCACCACACTCACTTATACCATCACCATTATTGCCACACCTTATCACACCACTCAGGCACTATCACCAACACCACCATTACCACCACACTCACTACCTTCACCATTATTGCCACACCTTATCACACCACTCAGGCACTATCACAACCAGCACTTCACCACAACACATCACCACCATAATTATATCCACGCCTCATAACACCACTCAGTCACTATCACCACAACACAACACCACCACCAGCACTTCACCACAACACATCACCACCATAATTATATCCACGCCTCATAACACCACTCAGTCACTATCACCACAACACAACACCACCACCAGCACTTCACCACAACACATCACCACCATAATTATATCCACGCCTCATAACACCACTCAGTCACTATCACCACAACATAACACCACCACCAGCACTTCACCACAACACATCACCACCATAATTATATCCACGCCTCATAACACCACTCAGTCACTATCACCACAACACAACACCACCACCAGCACTTCACCACAACACATCACCACCATAATTATATCCACGCCTCATAACACCACTCAGTCACTATCACCACAACACAACACCACCACCAGCACTTCACCACAACACATCACCACCATAATTATATCCACGCCTCATAACACCACTCAGTCACTATCACCACAACACAACACCACCACCAGCACTTCACCACAACACATCACCACCATAATTATATCCACGCCTCATAACACCACTCAGTCACTATCACCACAACACAACACCACCACCAGCACTTCACCACAACACATCACCACCATAATTATATCCACGCCTCATAACACCACTCAGTCACTATCACCACAACACAACACCACCACCAGCACTTCACCACAACACATCACCACCATAATTATATCCACGCCTCATAACACCACTCAGTCACTATCACCACAACACAACACCACCACCAGCACTTCACCACAACACATCACCACCATAATTATATCCACGCCTCATAACACCACTCAGTCACTATCACCACAACACAACACCACCACCAGCACTTCACCACAACACATCACCACCATAATTATATCCACGCCTCATAACACCACTCAGTCACTATCACCACAACACAACACCACCACCAGCACTTCACCACAACACATCACCACCATAATTATATCCACGCCTCATAACACCACTCAGTCACTATCACCACAACACAACACCACCACCAGCACTTCACCACAACACATCACCACCATAATTATATCCACGCCTCATAACATCACTCAGTCACTATCACCACAACACAACACCACCACCAGCACTTCACCACAACACATCACCACCATAATTATATCCACGCCTCATAACATCACTCAGTCACTATCACCACTCCACTCCACCACAACACATCACCACCATAATTATATCCACGCCTCATAACACCACTCCACCACAACACACCATCACCATCACCACCACCACTTCACGACACCACATTATCACCACCACCACTTCACCATCACCACATTATCACCACCATCATCATCACCGCTACACCACCACACGCCACCAAACCACTAGATTGGACCACTCCATCACCATTACTGCCACACCTATAAACTCTCACTCTTTTTATATTATTATGTTGAAGGACCAGCTGGGTGTAATCTGAAGAACCTGTAATACCGGTACAGACACAGACAAAGTTTTGGCGTCAGTGCATGCCAGTATAATTATTAAATTTTTATCTAATATGTATCATTCCCCAAACAAGAGGATCATATAATAAAAATGTATATGATTCCGTGTGTATATGTGTATGTATCCTTGTGTATATGTATGTGTATCCGTGTGTATATATATGTATCCGTGTGTATATGTATCCGTGTGCTTGACTTATATAATTATCCAGTATGTATCCTACCCTAAACTAGAGGATCATATAAAAACAAAATGTATATGTATCCGTGTGTCTGACTTTGACGATTAGCATATTACAACTACACACATATAAATAACTCTTACTGGACCCAGAAGTCAACTCTTGGCTGGCCCATTGTGTCAGTATTGATGGTATACCTTCATGGCGATAATATAACATGTACAATATATTTTTCTTTTACTTTTTAGGATATATAAAGCGTTTCTCTGTGTGTGTGTGTGTGTGTGTCTGTGTGTGTGTGTGTGTAAAAAGTTGAAGAACGAGAATCGGCACATTACATGAAACTCTCACTTGTGATATTCTATCTAATCTGGTGTGAACTTCCACTGGTGATATGATGTCAGTCAGTCAGTTCAAGGTAATGCAGTTTGTCTAGGCCTGCAGGTGACTGACTTTGGCCCATCATCGCTATTTAAGTACTCGGTATAGATAGATAGATAGATAGTTAGTTAGTATAGTTTGCCCAAGATATAAATTGTGCACCGTGTCACCATCTCGTACGGTACTAAGCAATATTGGAATCACTATGTCATATAATTATATACAATGCATGCTCTCCCAGTTCCTGAAGTAAATTGTAGCGAGACAGGAAGGGATACTACAACAACAACTACAACAACAACAAAAAAATACGAAATTATTATGTTGTTGATGACAGATATTGTTCCTGTATCATCAATAGCAGTATCAAGGTGTACCAGTTTCATCCTTGGTTAACTGTACGTGTATCTATCTATCTCTCTCTATTCCTGTTGGTACTTAAATAGAAATAATGCCATATCTCTATTACTAATTTTGGCACAGGATAGTAATCAGGTCATGCAAAAACACGTGTCAAGATCCTGTTGTTGTTGTTGCTGCTGTTTTTGTGTGTGATTTTTTTCAGTACACGGGTGTCGTCATGATTATTGATATGTATAGGTTAATCAATTCGAACATAGGCCAGCAGCAGCAGATGACATTGACCCAACACCAACACTACCCTGACAACACACACCTCACAACACACCTCACGAACTCGATGACACAAACCCCACAACACCCTCACAACACGCACACACTTCACAACACACACACTTCACAACACACACACCTCCCAACACACACCTCATAACACACACACCTCATAACATACACACACCTCACAACACACACACACCTCCCAACACACACACCTCACAACACACACACTCACAACACCCCCTACCACAACACACACCTCACAACGTACACATACCTTACAACACACACACCTCACAACAAACACACACACCTCACGAGAACTCTCTATATATGACACAAACCCCTTCAGTCAGTGTCCACGGGTGGTTGACTACACATAAGATACCCTTCTACGAATAATGAATACCTATAAGACAAGAGGGTCAGCAAAGTCATTTTTTTTATATATAACTCAAGAACCTACTGTACGCTGTGCTGTGTGAATAAATAAATAAAAGATATAAAAATGTTACCACCACACCACTCAACTCACTCACTCACTCACCCACTCACTCACCCACTCTCTCACTCACTCTCTCACTCTCACTCACACACTCACTCACACGTCTTTAGAATGTGTCATGACTTATTTCAAATTCTCGTTTCCCAATATTTGAGAGACACACACACACACACACTCCCCAACTCCAGGACTGATAGGGATCTACTGAGGTGTGTTTGGTTGTATATAGGGAAGAAACAAGCACTCACGCACGCACGCACACACCCCTATACCGTAAAGGAACACACACAGACACACAGACACAGATACACACACACACACACACAGACACACACACACAGACACAGACACAGACATACTACATCCACCATTGCTGTCGTGAACCAAATACCATGACAGCATCCGTGACTTCCTTCCCCTCTGATAGCGTCCCTCACGGCTGGCTATTACTACTACTGCTACTACTAGGGTACACTCACCACCACCACCACCACCACCAAGGTTATATATATATAGGTGTGGGTGTGTGTGTGTGTAGTCCTTCAACTCAAGTCGTGCCCTCCTTGTTCATTTTTCATCTTTGGTTTCGTGATTCGGCCCTGAACTTTTTTTTATCATTATTATTATTATGATTATTATTATTATTATTATTATTATTTTTATTTTTATTTAGTTTTATTATTAGTTTTATTATTATTATTATTATTATTATTATTCAATTCTGGATATGATTTTTTTATTGATTTATTTTATTTTTTGTAAGGTCCATGCAGGACATCACAAGTGAACATACAGATACACACACACATCCATGTCACCGTTTTTAAGTTAAGTACAAAACAACGGAACGCCATTAGTTTTCGATACACATACTTACATACATACCTTCAACCTTTTCATCTCCTTGCACACACACACACACACACACACACACACACACACACACACACACACACACACACACACACACACACACACACACACACACACACACACACAGAGAGAGAGAGAGAGAGAGAGAGAGAGAGAGAGAGAGAGAGCAATCCCTGTAACTAATTTCTTTCCTACTTTAATGAGGCAATACACTTTTGGTACATTGGAGTGCCTTGATTCCTCTAAAGAATGTCAGGAAACAGGACCAGCAGGTGAACAAAAATAATGGTGGTGTCCTGTTGCTTGGAATTAGTTTGGAGGAATCAGCCTGTTGTATGCTCCAGATTTACCTACAACACAGTATTACCACCTTAAAAAAAAATTCCTCTTAACCCTTGTACACTCGTGATACGTAATTCCTGACCAGAGACGAACGGCAGGCACCACACATACATACCCTGCATTCGAACTCAGCCTCTATAGGTGTACTGGGTGGGGAAATGAGCAATACCAGGCGATTCGAAGCTTTCTGCTCCTCACACTCTGGTCAGAAATTATGTATCACGAGTGTACTTGAGTGTTCCTGAGGCGGTCGTGTGAGTGAACGAGAGAGAGTGAATGGATGGATGGTTACAATAGGTTGAGCAAACAGGTAGGTGACTTTTTGAGGTTGGAAAGCGAAAAAGGTAGAGTCTCTTGCACGCCCCCCCCC
This sequence comes from Petrolisthes cinctipes, assembly GCA_033782935.1. Taxonomy (NCBI): domain Eukaryota; kingdom Metazoa; phylum Arthropoda; class Malacostraca; order Decapoda; family Porcellanidae; genus Petrolisthes; species Petrolisthes cinctipes. Next base: position 51,745 of record JAWQEG010005786.1, on the reverse strand, counting down.
CCCCAACGCCCCCTGCTACGGTATGCATTCACGCCAACCTTCCTCGACTCGTGCAAAACACACACACACACACACACACACACACGTCACTATATCTTCAAAACTAACACTTACCTTCACTGTTTCACACACACACAACCAAAAACAACACACACACACACACACACACACACACACACACACACACACACACAACCAAAAACAACACACACAACCAAAAACAACACACACACACACACACACACACACACACACAAGCTCTTCATTACACCTTCCCACATGCATCACACACAAACACCTCCTCCACACCCGCATACAAAACAAACGCTAATTCCTCAAGACTAACCCCCCACACACCCACACTCCCACACTCCTCAAAATAATATCCACCAACCAAGCCCAAATTTGTAGCCCAGGTCCACGTCAAAGGGAAATGGCCCACGTGTTGCGTAAAGAGACAACACAGTTATTACGGGACTCTTATAAAAGGTCATACCCTCAATACAAAACTACCCACCAGTCCAGTTACTAATTAGGTGTCATTTGTACAGCTAGGCGCAATAGTTTTGTGTGTACCGTGATTCGTGGTAATGTCGATCATGTAATAATGTTATGATATCTTAAATGAGAAAGGGTTTAGTTATTCAATGATCTATTTACATACATACACACACACATATACATGAATATATACACCCACACATATATACGTGAATATATATACATACATACATATACGTAGTTGTATCTTTATATTTATATAGGCTGATTATCACTATACCTTCCACGTAATTATACATACTTACAGATTAACAACACCTTATGAATAGAACATTATATTTACCCACACTGTACTGTAGCCTACGCCACCTCACTCAACTGACCTAATATATTCCTTCACTCGGTCCGTGTATATATGCAGCGTCATCTTATTAAATATCAACTTTCAGTGTTCAGCCTACAAACCTTTTATGTTGACATCCTATCTTAGTACCATATTTGCAATTGACATATATATCTGTTTCTCCTTCTAATTACCATATTGCAATTGACATATATATCTGTTTCTCCTTTTAACTCCCATATTGCAATTGACATATATCTGTTTCTCCTTCTATCGCTTTCATTACGTATTCATTTTTGTTGTAATATGATTGCAACGTTAAAATAAAATGTAACTGAGAAGGAAATACTTATATGAGAGTAAGAGTGGATGAAAATGAAGGAGAAAATATTTGACAGAACCACAGAAAGATGTATTATGTGGCTCAACTATAGGGAAGATTTTCAACTATAGCGGTGAGGTTTGTAGGTAAGTCCTCAGGATGTTATAACACACATACACACACACATACATACATACAATAACACACATACACACACATACTATAACACACACCATAACACACACACACCATAACACACACACACACACACACACACAAATACACACACACACACACACACACACACACACACACACACACACACACACACACACAAACACTATAACACACACTATAACACACACAAACACTATAACACACACACTATAACACACACACACACATACACTATAACACACAAACACACACACACATACATAATAACACACACACACACACACATACATAATAACACACACACACACACACACACACACACACACACCAAAGAAACAGGTATAAAGCCACAATCTCCCAAGTGTGTCAGCCATTTCCTTAACTATTTCCTCTCGAGTTGAACCAGTGGTGCACAACAGCCAATGGAACTCCACCACCACCACCACCAACAACCACAATACTCCACCTCCACCTCGGATCTAACTCGGGCTATCAAGGTCACTCCACTCCACTCCATTCTAACTCGGGCTATGCATTAAGGTCACTCCACAAATGTCCATACCCTCTACTCCACTCCCCTCTCTCCACTCCACTCCACTCCCCACTCCCCTCCCCTCAACTCCACTCTCCCCTCCCCTCCACTCACCTCCACTCTCTCCATTCCACTCTCCATTCCACTCTCCATTCTACTCCCCTCCACTCCACTCTACTGATGTCTACTTGTGTGTACAGTTGTTGCCAAAATTTGTGTGTCAACTCTCCATCTCAAATTTCATAAAAGATCTTTTTAACTATACTGTATAGCCTATGCAATTAATGTTGTGTAATATGTGGTGCATTAATTTTGTTCTCATTTTCACAAGATAAATAATAATAATAATAATAATAATAATCAAATTCTTTCTCTATCTCATTGACACAAGATGAATGCAATTAATTTTGTGTAATAAGTGTATTAATTTTGTTCTCATTTTCACAAGATAAATAATAATAATAATAATAATAATAATCAAACTCTTTCTCTATCTCATTGACACAAGATGAATATAGTTACGAGTAATTGAAACTTTGAAGGAAGATGAGAAATTTTGGCAGGAACTTTAGATAATCCCATTCCCCTCCTCCTCCTCCTCGTCTTTTTCTTCCGTGTTTTCATTTGGTGGTGGTCTGTCGATAAATTTTAACACACTGACTCTAACATTTTGAAAAGCTGTCTGAGGTGATGCGTTCCTGAGGTTAATGCTCACTGTGTCATAAGTTATCGTGTCTTGTGAACGGGACCGCACGACTGACTAACATTTTAAAAGGGAAGTAATGTATGTGTGTACAGTGTTGGTAAATCTGGAGCAACTGATTCCACCAAACTATTCCAAGCAACAAACAGAACACCATATTTTTGTTCACCTGGTCCTGTTGTTTCCTGGCATACTTTGGAGGAATCATGGCAAACTCCAATGTAACAAAAGTGAATTATATACCCCCCTAAAATAAATATATGAATGAATGAAGGAAGGAAAGTTGTGGTACCCTCATAGCCTCATTTCATAGCCTCATTTCATACCAATGTTGCTGGCTCGTTCTCTCACTAATTATACAACCACCAACACTTCCTCCTCCTCCCCCCAACACCCACACCTCCCCTCCCCTCATGGGTTTTCTCCCTCCCCTCTTCACTGGCTTTCACTTATTTAGGTCTAGGGAACAACAGGTATATGGGGGTGGGAGAGAGTCAGCTGGTGTGTGTGTGTGTGTGTGTGTGTGTGTAGTAACTCATAAGTGTGTTCTTGTGAGTACTCGTTAACTTATACTTTTGTGTGTGTGTGTGTGTGTGTGTAGTAACTCATAAGTGTGTTCTTATGAGTACTTATTAACTTACTTTTACGTGTGTGTGAATGTTGTGTGTTTACCCAAATTTGTGTGCAGCCTCTGGAATAATTTTATGTATGAACCATAGGGGGAAATTTTCGGTATATATCTAGTATTTGTAGGTGAATTGGAAGGTCTCTGATTCCTGCTAACTATGCCAGAAAACAGACGCCCTCAGTGATACTAACAGGGGAATTATTTCGTGGCATACTTTGGAGGAATCAGAGACCTCTCAATTTACCAACAAGAGAATCTGCCCTTAAGGACCCTGTGATTGTGTGTGAAAATTGGATGCTTCTGATTCCTCCTGACTATGCCACGAAACAAGCTCCTTCCATATAGGTGTGTGTGTGTGTGTGTGTTTCGTGGCAATATTTGAAGGACTCATTTATCTCTAATTTTCTGACTACATCACAGGGTCCTTTAATTAACAATGTATGATTCCTTATGAACCTGGGTTGAACGAATGCCAGATGAGTTTTACATGACATTAAAAAAATAAATTATGTAAGAGTTAGTCAATCCTGCATGCCACTGTCCGTACCCACAACAACAGCCACTGAACCAAACCACAAGGGTAACTTTATATAAAACATCACTACTTTGGTACCCAACACGAACACTACTAAACGCATTTGCTAGTCATTACGAGTCGTCAAATATCACCACCACTACCAACACAACATCCACAACCCTCGTTTCTTACACATATTACAACCACTACCACAACACCCACCACATCCCTCACCACCACTATCATCATCATCACTCACCTACATAACCAACCAGTGCACCCTACCCGTACCGTCAACACACACACACACACACATACACACACATACATCATTACGCACTCCACCGTAGTCACTTACCACGATCATCATCACTACTGTACCATCTCAACCACCACCACCGCCTGCGTCACCACAATCACAACCCTTCATATCAGCACTGCACTTTGTATATTATTGTTTTCCCTCTTCCTGGCATGTTGTAGGAGTTAGAATGACGTTAGTGTGTGTTTGGTAAGGCCAGGGAAGAGTGAAGCGGGACACGTAGAGAAGCACACACTGACACACACACTGACACACACACACGTTCCTCCACCACTCTGGGAAAACAGCAGACTGTCGACGCAGCAGTAGAAAGCTATCCAACATTGTACATACATGCGTCCTTCTCCTCCTCCTCCTCCTTCCCTTACTCCACCCCGCCCATATCTCCCTTACTCCAATCCCATCCCACGCCCCAACCTCGCTTACTCCAACCCTCCATCCCACTCCCCAACCTCGCTTACTCCACCCCGCCCATATCTCCGTTACACCAACCCTCCATCCCACTCCCCAACCTCCCCTACTCCAACCCCGACCACCCTATCTCCCTCAAACCAACCCCATACCACTCCCCAACCTCCCTTACTCCACCCCGACCACCCTATCTCCCTCATTCCAACCCCATACCACTCCTCAACCTCCCTTACTCAACCCCGACCACCCTATCTCCCTCACTCCAACCCCAGACCACGCCCCTCACCCCTTCCTACCTCCCTTACTGCAACATGAACCAACACCATCCCTCACCCCTTCTCACCTCCCTTACTCTAACCCTGTCCCCCACCCAGATCTCACCCACTTGTCTCGTTTTCACCCTTCTGACATTTTTCTCCTCCTTCCTGTGTGTTACCGTCATAACTATCAACGCCTCTTCTCCTCACAACCTCCCCTGTGTATCTCTTCACTCTCTCCACCTCGACCTTTTGCTGTTTAATCAAAACTTTCATCCTCCTTTGGTCCTTCCCTTCTTTTTCTTCTGTTTACTATACTCATGTTTACTTAGCCTTATCTTCCTCCCCTCCCTCCTAACTCCTTTGGTGCCGTCATCCTTGTTCTCCCTATAGAGGTAATGTATTGCCATCCCTGCCTGGCAGCTCTACACCCTGTACACGTCTTATTAGGTAACAAAGATCAGGAAAGATGCCAACTACTGTTATTGGGTGAATTTTCGTTTTAAAAGCATGTGTTAGTTTTCTGTTACTTGCAGATGACATTTCTCTAGTAGGTTTCATTTAAATCTGCTCTAACTAGGCTCTTCTTCAATTTAGGGTTTGGAGTTAGTTTGGACATCCCTATGGACCCGAGACAGTCTCTTTCATTTCTTCAACTGTCTCTCTCTTCCTTCTCTGTCCTTTAGGCTTGTCATCCCTTCTCTTTATCTCCTCCCTCGTGCTATAAAGTCTTCCAGGCCTAGCTCCGGCAGTTCTGAGGTCATTCCTAAGCACCTCACTCTATATATATATATCTTTAAGAGTACAGCATATATTTGTACACTGTGGTCTTCCCGTCTGCGTCCTTCCCATTACTTGCACATTCATAACCTCTCTCACCCACCTGCCCTCTATTCTCTCCACGTGCCCGAACCTTCTAAGCATCACAATATTGATTTTACAAGGCAAACGTTGTTGCACCATCTATTATATTGTTCAGGAAAGTACCCCATATCCATCTGACCATCCGCATCTCCGTCCGTTCCAGCAGTCTCTTTCAATCCTTCCTTCACCTTGGCCGGCCAGATTTCACTTCCATACAGCATCACGCTCTACATACAAGCAGCATAGATTCTACCCCTTGAGAGGAGAGAAAGGCTCCTCAGGGTCAGGAAGAGCAACAGCTCCCGAAACATTTTACACTCACCTCTTGACCTAGCAATGGATCATACATCTGCTCCACCTTCTGCACGAATCATATCACTTATAGTAGGTACACTTACAAAACTCCTTCACATAGTCCAGGGCATCGCCATAAAACTCAACTCTTTCCAATTCTGCTGCTGATTGATTGTTCTTACATACAAGGCATTCAAAGTTAATTGGGAGTGAACATCATTAGTGGATGATGAAGAATACCTGTATAATTCCAAAATTTAAATCACCTTGTCTTACTAAGATGATGTGGGATACAAAGTTTGAATAAGATCTAACCATTATACTATTTGTTAGCATCTTGGTTTGGAAAATGGCTGAGTGTATCATGACTTCCTGTCATATATATAGACTTTCTGGTGCTGTAACTTGGTGGAACATGCCATATTTCAGTTTCCTGGTTGGCTACCATTGACCATCAAGGTCTGTTAGTTATGATGATGACTTGACCATCAAGGCTGACCATTTGATATACTGTTTGTGTCACACTTTAGTAGAACATGAAGGTTATGTTGGTTTGATTCCCAGGTGAGGGTCTCTTTGGAGGAATGTCTTTCACTAATCCCAATCACAGAGAAAGGTGTGAACTTATTTACTGCATATTTACTACAGTATATAATATGTATGTGGGTTCAAAGTACAGCACGGTATGTAGATGGTGATGTTAAGTACAGTATAACATTATATTTATTGAGGTAATTTTCTTTGCAGTGTGAGGGTGTGAAGACTGTGTTGGAAGGGTCAAGTATTGCTGCAGGAGACTCAGTGACTGCCAGTGAGTTTGTGGCTCTGTGTCCCAGTCTGGTCAATTACCTGGACGAATGTGGTGTCAGCGAAGACCTTCAGGATACCACCAGTCACCATGGCCGCGGACACCACCATCATCACAGTCTCGAACGTGGAGAATTTACGTCAGGTGAGATAACTTTGATTAACACTTGACTTAAATGGATGGTTAATTGTTAGTAAGAATCACCTCAAGTGTTTTATCAGTCTTCATAAGCAATGCAGAATGTGTTCATGATTGATAACTGGTCATTTTTCCTCTGAGTAAAGTAAATACAAAGACAGTGTTAAGGAAAGTACAGTACTGTACTGTATATGATATGATTGTACAGTATTGGTACTATACTTTATATATTGAACAGGACAGTACAGTATGTAATTTGGTACCTCAACAGAAAGCTGGCTTGGTGCCATTGCAAGCATGATGGTGATTGGCCTGGTGGGTCTTGCCTGCATTATGGTCATCCCGGCCCTGAAGCGTGGACAGTACTACGAGCAGGTCAACCAGTTCTTGTTGGCTCTGGCTGTGGGAACTCTGGCTGGTGATGCTCTTATCCATCTTCTCCCTCATGTTAGTATTCAGATAGATAGTATTGGTGACCCTTGTATAACAAATGTACTTTACTTTCATGTACAGGATTTTAATATTGTATCCTTCACACATAGCATGATTAGGGATTTTGGGTTATTGTGGGTTAGGGTTCACAGCCGTAGAATTGATCCATGCTAGCTCATTATGGTAGCTGATTAAAAGAATGGAATTTGATTTTAATGCCCCCATTTTTTTTTTAATAACCTCAGGGTACCTGCATGTTCACAAACAATCACCACTCTGCAAGGAAAGATTCAAAGTTCAGGATCAACAGAAGCATGACACATATTACTGTACAGTATACTACTTTATACTGCATGCCATATAAGTTTGTTAGATGATAAAGTTTTTACATAAGGATCCAGCATGTACTTCGATATGAAAATAATAAGAATGTGGTTGGATTATCATAACCATTCCTCATCCCACAGGCCATCAGTATGGAGATCCCTGCAGGGAGCAATGGGCATGTACTACGCTCATTTTATGGCTTCACTGCTCTGGGGGGCATCATTCTCTTTCTCTTCTTGGAGCGAGGTCACAACTTGTGTTGTGGGCATGGCCACTCCCACTCTCATGCCCATGACCTTCCCATAGACCTGGCAAAGAGCAAGGTGAGACAAATACATTCACCTGGGATATGGGTTATGCAGATATGTACTTACCACTCTGGCAGCACATTTAAAGATAGTGCACTGTCAACAGCTCAATACTAAACTGTAGGTCTCATGAATGCTGAAATCTAGCATTTTATGTCATTAATTAGATAGAAAAGAAATGGATTATGCATATCACATTGTTAAGTCCCAAAATCAGCAAAGAAAGTACTCTCATATACTATTGTTATACTGCCAGTGTTGTAAGTTGGACTTGGTATGATTGTTTAGTGACTGGTGTTGATGCCCAGCTACATTCCAAGAGAGCCCTAACATAGTCATATATAAATGTGCTAATTGTAACACAGTGAAACCCCAGTTACTACCAAAACAACTATCTTAACTTGATAGGATGCATGATGATTTATGGGACACAGTTTGAGGAAACAATATGCATCTTACGAGCTGCATAATACAGTAATATAAAAATGACAAATCTTAATCTTTTTAAATATATTGTAGAGTACATACTTATGATTTCTGCTTGTCAGTTGATTATATTATTGATTGAATTTGTTTTGCAAACTGTTCGTTGTAGTTTTTTTTTTTTTTTTCTATCTATGTCAAGCCATTGTATTGATAGTGACACCTGAAGCTTTTATTTTGATTAATGCCAGACTCTTTCAGCTTAAGAGAGATTACTATCATTTGAAAATTGAGGATGATGTTGAATTAGAGGCTGCTGATTCCTCCAAACTGTATCAAGGAACAGCCTACCTCAGTATTGGTGTTTTGATATGTGGCTAAGTTTGGAGAAATCAGTATATAACTTCTTATGTATGCATTTATCACCTTGCTCCTTTGAGGTTTGGCTGGCAATATGGGGGCAATAGTATATAAGATGATTGATTGATATTAGGAGCCGCAACAGCGAGGTCATTTAGCACCAGAAAAAGATGATAGAGGGGTGATACAGCAAGCAGGAAGGAAATAGAAAGAACAGAGGGACAGTTGAAGAACTAAAAGCTAGTGGCTGGGGCCGAAGGGGCGCCAAAACCCTTAAAGTATTGCCCACATCACTAATTCACTAATGCAGACAATACCCCTCTATGGGAGTATATAAAATGAGAACCTGCGGAATAATATTACACCTGAAGCTTGAGTGATATTGCTTACTTCCCTTTGTTGTACTGCTCGTCAACATATAACCCCAAGTGTTGTGTCCCTGAAATAAATAAACAATCCCTCCATCCCGTGTACTGCAGGAGGAAGTGGACAAGGAAACAGTAGGCACGGCGACCACCATAGAAGACACGGGAAGCCAGACCATTGACAGGATAGGTGAGAAACTGTCAAAGCATTCCAAGCATAATTCTTTCATATATGCCGAGAGCACTATGAGTAAGTATTGCCTAGTTCCCTCAACCTTCACTCTGTAATTTGTTTCCTCTTACTTTGCACTGTACTGTAGTTGTAGTTCATGCATCTTTGTATTTTTACTATGGTTTGAGTATGGAAATTTAGAGGTATTTTTGATAATATGAAAGTTTTTATTCAATTTTTTCAGTGTAAAAAATTGCCATTCATCAAGAACATTCCTTAAAATGCCCTATATATAACAGAGCCAGTGTATGGAAATTTTTGGTTATACTAATAGGCTTACCCTTACCATTTGCATACATACGAAAAATACCTGGTCTTTCTGATGTAGTTCCTGATGTTCATATATGTACGGATTATACATCTTTCGTACAAATTTGTTTTGTTTGGTTTGCTTTCTTTGAAAATTGTGCAGTCAGCAGAAATATTGTTACTCTTAGCAAGCTTTTCCATTTTGGCATTTCCTACAAATATAAGAGCACATCTGATATATTTGGTGAGATAAATTTTCCTAAAGCTTGATACAGTATAGTTGAATACAAATTATCCTACTATAATAACAGTTCTCCAAAGTTCAGATATACAGTCCTGAGCCATTATTTCTGTCCACTTAGTATGTACAGGTAAGTGGCCATAAAACAATTTATTGTATCCATTGTGAATGATTGGTTATTGTGTTCATCATAAAACTATTAATGAACACTGGTGTACCACATGTGTTTGTTAGTACAGTACACCATGACACAATAAAGATATCCTACTATATCCTTTTGGCTAATCAAAGAGGATGGAAATTATGGCTCATGGTTGTACCAGAGGTACAAAAGCATCTGAGGTTAACACACTTGATGAAACAGGCAGTACAGTACAGTACAATATATTGCATTTGTATACTGCATCCCTTGCATCCAATTTTCCATGCTTTTTTTTCTTCCCTTGCTATGCAGTGTTAAATACATTGCAATAAACACTGCTCAAATTGATCCTAAATCTTGTATGATAAACTGGAGGATGAAAGCTTTGTCCCAGCCTGTTGAATGTAGTGCTCTCATCATTGTACAAATTGCACACCTTGGAATTGGTTCCTTGGCGAGGTATTTGTTGTTTACCCTTTGTGGACTGCATGTATAGTGTGTCTGTCAGCCATTTTATAAAATGTCAGGGTAATACCAGTGACTCATATATGATCCTACATATAAGTATTATTCTTTGGTATTATAATCCTGAATTATATAAAAATGGCTGTGTGTGCTTGTGTTGGTAGTGTAGTAAAGGTCGTATTACCAGACAGCGAGCAGGATCTTACCTTGTTGTGATCATTACAGCACTAGATGCCCAAAACTGCTTTGAGGGATGCAGCTCCAGTCCAAGCAGTGATGCCAATGGTAATGCAGGCAGTGGTGAAGCTGGGGAGACAACAGGTATGGATGGGGACCACACAGGTACCAAGGGTGATATCAGCACTGAGAAGGAGAAGAATAGTGTAGCAGAAAGAGAGAGACTGGTCACGTCAGTTCTTCCCCCCAAATCAGAATTGGTAAGCAGTTATTTTGTTGTGCATTTTGATGCAAGTTAGTTATTTCACACCATCATGAAATTGGCCATTTTCCATTATGAACAGGCCAATGAAATGCATGATACAGGAAAATTTATGATATAATTTGTGGTCATTTCCAGCTTGGGAAAAAACAGACTACAGTATGCTCAGTTACAAATATCACTGGTGGATTTGATTATATGAAAAGCTTTTTTTATTTTTTCACTGGGAATAATTCCATGATAACATATGAATGTGAATGGCTTTCCTTGCTCTTGCAGGCCCGTGGTGAGCTGTCTCTGATTCTGGACACTCCAACATCCCCGAAGCCCAAAGTGATGCGGCAGAACAGCAGCAACTTCAACATGGTACTACAGGAGTACCACGTAGGACACCATGGCCACTCCCACCATGGACACTCTCATGTCACAGGTCAGCTGTTCTCTCACTCATCATGTCTGGACACACTCACTCACATAGAGAACTAAAGCACAAGTTTCAAATGTACAGATGTAGTATCCAGTAAGTTACCTCACCTTGGAGTTGAGTTGAGTTCCACTCATCTGCAGGCTGTTTACCTTTGCCTACTGGTGACAGAAGTAGGATACAGTTTAACTCTCATCCCTATCAGTGGTGTGTCAAGGCCCACATACTCACAGAATGCCATGTACATAATTATGAGCAAGTTCACCCACCCAGAAATCGAACCCTAGGCTAGCGACTGTGAGACAAAGGAGCTACTCGCTATACTACAGTATGCCACATATAAAAGAGTCAGACATCCTAGTTTGCCTACACGTCCACTACTGCTTTTAGTATTGGTGATCATCATGATTGTATAATTATATCTTCTTCCTAATAAAAGAAAGTTTCTTGCAGGTAATTCACTTATTTAATTTGATAAAAAATAGCTAGTATCCTTGCTGTACTTAATATGTTATTTGAGAAGGAATGCTGTATCACAGAAGGTAATTAAGATTCTAGGAGTTCTGTAGCCCAAAATTTGTATCTAGGCCAAGACATATATCTGCTCTAGCTGTGACCAATTTGAATACATAAGTTTTTCCCTTCACAGGTCGAAAGGACTCACTGCGTTATATGATCCTGGTGGGTGATGCCTTACACACCTTTCTGGATGGAATGGCCATTGGTGCTGCATTTGGCACCAGTGTGACAGGTGGTGTGGCAACATCCATTGCTGTTCTCTGCCATGAGCTGCCACATAAAGTTGGTGAGGTTGTCCAGGGTGTAGTCATGGTGGGTTGGGGACCTATATGCCATACTAATGTACATTACACTTAAAGTTTGTAATGTTTAAACTTCTTAATATTGTAGGTGTCATCGTTTGGCTGCCATACATCTACATCATAACTTACTGTCAGATTTATGATTGTGAAAATGTTTATGGTAGTATGTTATATTTTACATTACATTTACTGTACTGAATAAGCCAAGAAATGAGAAAATTACACCAGTTCATTATTGACAGATATAGAAATATACACAATGTCAAAATTTCTAAGACAATTGAACCACTCCATAGGTGACTTTGCCCTACTCTTTGAGATGGGGATGGACTTGAAGCAGGCACTCAAGATGATGGCAATGTTATGGATCTTCTCCCTACTGGGCGTCATCATGGGGGTACTGCTGGGCTCCATCCCTACTGCTTCACCCTGGATATACTCATTCACTGCCGGCGTATTCATCTATTTGGCCCTCGTGGATTTGGTCAGTTTCCAGCTCCCTCTTATTGCATTACTAACTTGGGTTTATTGCATTATATCAAGAGGCACAATGTTTATTAGATATTCCAGAAAACACAGTCATTTCTATTTACTGGATTCCATCGGGCAGGAGGACCATGTGTACCTTGGCATCAGTCTCTCACTCAGCAGTCCTTTCATCAGATGCTGCCCATATGTACTGTACTCAGTTGAGCCATGCCAGTCATTTTCTAGTATTTATAATAAAAAATAAAAATAAAAAAGATGCAAACTAAACAACCATTCATAAATTGACTTGTTTATGACCCTTTCCTTTTCCACAGTTGTCTGAGCTGTCGGTGAGCCGTGGTGAGAAACACAGTGCTGCGGCCCAAATGCTGATTCAAGGTCTTGGTATGTTCACCGGGGCCACCATTATGCTCGTTATTGCAATATATGAACATGATATCGAAAAATTGATCAACGGCGAATTGTAAGGGGCAGTATACTACTATCTAGGTGAAGCAAAAGTCACATGTGAATATTGTTATCTCAGTTCAAACGATTCAACATCATGATACAGTATTGAGAAGGTGGTGGGTGACTGGCTCATTATTACGAGCTGTGTACAACATCCTGGTTGGAACAATAGCATGTGAGTTTGTTATATATGTTCCATCACATATTCAAAGCTTAAACACCAGGATAGACTGTTAGATTACTAGATGCTGAACACTGGAGCAGCTTGTTGAGAAATTGGTTATTGATTTTTCTTCATGACAGCTTTTTGTTAGTCCATAACCCAGATCAACTTAGATGTGTACTGTACAAGTGAAGTAAGTACACTACATCTTAAAAAACTAAAGATAAAATTCCATTCTGAAAAATTGCATCATCATTAACTTTCTTTTAAGCACTGTAAATGGAAAACAGGTGATGCCTTAACTTCTTCCTTACTGCAGACATCAGTAGCATACAAAAACTTTGGGACTGAAAACTGTGTGAAATGAAGATAAATTTTTCTTTGAAGTAACCTTTTCTACTCGCAAGTTGTATCTTTCACAATGTACTCATGCTAGCAGAATACTGATTTATGCAAAGCAAGTTTGAAATAAATTGACCTCTTGTGTCATAAAAAAGAATGTATCCAAGAAAATGCAATTACGAATTATTATTGTACAGAAAAGAGAAAAAGAAGCTCCCTGCAGAAATTTATTAATAATTTCGGTGATAGAGTAAGTGTTGACTTTGTATCGTATATTAGCAAGATACCTTTCCTCTTTTCCAATATACTGTATGAATCACTTTGAAAAATAATATCCCTGTTGACTGACAGATTTAGAGAAGAATAGAATGGGACGAGTAAGGGAAATTGTTTGTTTGATATCATGGGACCAACTAACACAAGGATTAAGGATGTGGGATATGTAGTTGGTGTAGTACCTTTCATGGTGACTGGTTCAGAATGGTCTCTAGGGCACTACTAATGGTTTTATATAACTTACTCCATTTATGACAATCTTTTTTTTTTTTTTCACATATACAGTACAGTATCTTGTAAATATCAAAGCATGTGTTATAATTGAGAGTGGTGTCCCCTTAGGTAAATTAATTATATTTCCTGAAGTATGCGGAAGGATAAATTGTGTTTTATAGTAAGGAGATTGGGAAGAACTTTTCAAAATGTAGCAGGTACAGAATTAGACCACCCTCATTAAAATTATGCAGTGGAGTGACCAATATCATAGGAATGCAGTGTTGTTTTATAAAGTACTGTAATTATCAAAACAGTTTTGTTATAATTCTTTTATGGTGTCAAACAGATATAATACATTATTTTAAGCTTATGTGATGCAGTAGTATAAAACCAAGAGGAGGTACTGTACCTTATCTTCCGATGATATGGAAACATTATTGACTCTTTATTGAGGATGATATTGGAGGTACAGTAGTGTTGTATACCAAGTCATGTTACTCACAAGTAATGTACAGTACAGTTGGGGATACAGGTTCTTATGCACTTACTGGTGATTCATGATGATATCAAAGCATTGTCTTCATGTACAGTGCTCTTGTGATGAAAATATTTGAAAAGTCAATAACTATTTGCAATGCTTAGAAGCCATTTCCTAACTTTTGTACAGGTACCCTCTCCTGCTTATCACTAGACAGATGTCCTATCTTATGTGGATCAAAATAATGTCAGCAAAAAGGCTGAAAGTATTAATCCATTTTGCTTCAAGAAATCAGAAAATAGTCCATGCTGAATTCTTTTACCCTGGTGAAGAAAGTTACCCCTCCAATATGAATATTAATGAAACGGCTAACTGTATATGAATATTTAAAGAGGTTATTTACACGTTTGTTTACTTGTAATGCTGCTTGATAATGTACTGAAGGAAAGGTCAAGTATCTCCTCTTGTTTTGATAGTGCCATCACACCTTTTTCAAATGAAATCTCAGAGAGAAAGCAAATATCTCTCATCTAGTGTCTCAGCATCTAGTTTGTCTGGATTAATTCTCTCATCACAGTATGTTATATGTGGCAAAGTATGTGAATGTAAGGAAAAGGTTACCTTTCCATGACTGTTTACATAAGTTATAGTGTGCATTTTTGTTTACATGAAAATGTCTGTGTACAGGTATGTGATTTTTACTTCATGTATATATTTGTAGGAATGATTGCTGTTTATTTTATTTTGTGATGTAATTGCCTTTGAATGCAAGGTGAAAGATTGGCTTATTTGTTTGGAAGGTGTGGCCAGTGTTGTCAGAAGTTTTCCAGGATAATCCCCAAGAGGAACCTAAAAGATTTGCAATATTCCTTAGAAGCTTCAGGTATGCTGTAATTAATGATGTACATTTGAAAAATATGAACATTTTAAAAGCACTATATATACAACCACCAAGGTGTCAGGAGATTCAAGGATTCCCGTTTCTCTCTCAAACCTTGGTTACTGGTTACATTTTTTCTGTCTTATAACTGGGGTATCAGGCCAGCCCCAGTTACACAACACACACATCCATGGAAATATATCACCTATGTTGGCTATCTATCTACCCAAGAATACCTTCTTCTCAGCACAACAAATTACACTGCTACACAAACCTCCTATGTAGGTTCTTCCCAGGGGCAGGGAGTGAATAGCTCCTTTGGGATTGACAGACAGGACCCCAGTAAATGAGATGAAGTTGTTGCTGTTTTGCCATGTTCAGTCCTAAGGGCATCAATCCATATGAATGAATGAAAAAGAATATGGCAAATTTTTTTCCAATTTGACATTACAGAATCTTGTTACCCTCTTAGGGATGAACCTGATCAATAGGTATGAAGTGTGAGCCAATTGTATATCATACTGTGAACTGGTTGTGATGCTCCAAGCAGTTTGCCTCTGTATAGCCATATTTTATAAAGGGAATTGTTATCCCAACTCACTTTTCATTCCATATGTTTGTTAGGAGATCCATTTAATGATATCCAGAGTTCAGAATTAAACCAAGTACAGTGACTGTTATTGTAGTAAGTTGATATATCTGTAACTGTTATAAGGTTTTTACTTAATGCAGTTCTCTTACAATCATCACAAATGTTGTCCCCAGTGTACTTCCACTTAGGCCTAGAAATCACTCAAGCCACATATGGTGTAGCTCTGATGTTAGAAAACCATATGCTCTTCTATGTAGGCTGTGCACATGCTCACATTTAATCCTTTTTTAAGTTATGTATTTTTCCATTAAGGAGAGTAGTTGAAGAGGATGGACTTGCCTTATAAAGTGAACATGGATGTGTATGTGTGTGTTGGAGTTTATTATAAGTTCCTATTACGATACATTTTTTTATACAAGTAATTTCTGCTATATAAAACTGAGAGTAAGTATGGTGAATGTAGGATGTGAGTATGAACCCCTTGACACAAAGGATTTACCCTCAATAATTATTATCTGCTGGCATTTTTTCAGAGTCAAATACATGATGCTAAATTATAACCATTGTACTGAGAGGGTTAAGGATTTATATTATATTTTAGTGTGGGTTTATAGTGTTTTGATATTTGATAACTGTTGTGCATTATTTCATCACTCATACTACATGCTCTAGAATATTTCACTTTCATTATTTATACATAATTTTCACTCATTTTGTGGAATAGTTGTTTATCATTGTGTATGTTAAGTACTTGTGTATTGTGTGGGTCAGGGGTGAGGAAACTAGTTATATGACCTCACAGAGATAACCTTCCAGCCTTGTTATACATGTAAAGAACCATACATGTTATAGGCATATTAACACAGCTGTTGAACTTGTATTTGTAAAATGCTATACATACATACATACCGTACTTAATTTGAAGTACTTATTAAAGTTCAGTTCTGTAGGTGTAGAGGCAGCCCCATGATCTTATAAGGCACCTCACTCCAGATGTTTTTATGTAATATTACACTATCCTATGTTGATGAATAGGCAACAGACAGGCATCAAGGGTACCTTTGTTTTTTTCCTCAAGTTCCTTTTGTTTTGTTTGATGCTATCAAAAGCTTGATGTGTTCAAATTTGGCATCTGTATCAGTGATAGATGTGCTGGGCATAGGAAGGTCGCATGGCAACTTGCCCCCCAAATTAATCATCTTAAAAGTGCTGAGGTGAATGGATCCGTACATTACTGTTTGAATATGTCTGAGGATGCATTATAGAGAAATAATTTGTGCCAAAGCAGCTAACTCGTAATTGATAAGATACTGTATGCCACATTTACCTTCTGTACAATATTATTAATGTCTCTATGCTGCTCAGTGCTGCAAAAATTTCATATTTCTTACACATTTACTATTATTTGTACTATCTTTTTTTGTGATACAAATATTTCACATGAGGTGGCTATAGAGGAATAACAAATGAGGTGGAGAATATTTTTTTTTTCTGTTCTGCCTTGGCTATCCCTAAAGAAAGGGAATTTCCAAACAAGAATAAGGCATCAATTTCTATATAGGAGTAGCAATGGTTACTTGAAGCTGATTTAACAACAGGACTTTTACCCTTTCTTTCTAACCACACACATAAATTTATATCATCACCAAGCAAGTCAATATCCACACACACTAAATATAACATCATCACCATCATCGTCATCATCAAGACCCCATTTCCCTTTTTTCACAAGATGGGGGCAAAATTGATCATACATATATACAGCTCAATAACCACTATCACTACATAATCATAAGTAATCACTGTGGTCAATTTCCTGAGTTTGTTGTTTGAGTATTACAAATGGAGTATGAATGGTAAATGTGGAGTCAGTTCATGATTAGGAAAGGTGTGCATTGGAAACAACCTAAAGTTTATGGTGTTGGCTTCATACTAATCAGCTGGCTTACCAATAGTTAAAACTGCTCTCACAGTCAGTGCTTAAGACTACATTAAAGACTAGTACTAAATATTGTATTATTATATTGAATTGCTTATTGTTACAGTATGTTTGTGTAAAATAAATTTATACAGTATAAGTACTGTATTGATCATAATGATAAGGGTAGCCAGTTTTTATTGACTGAGCTAAATGAGAGCCAAGTACGAAAGGGACTGGTTACAGTTTCAGTGTAAAAGGAAGTTTTTTTAAGTGTTTGATTGTTGCCTACCACTTTGCTGTTATGACGGAATTGTATTTAATGCCTTCATTGTCATTATTGTTATTTCCATCATAATATTGACCCATCTCCATTGAATTTTGCATTTGTGGGGCCTCAGATTTTCAATATTAATCCATCCCATTTTTTTTTTTGCTTGTCTTAATCTAATTTAATTCAGCCTTTGAACAATTCAAATGCAGTGTAGAGACTACATTACATCATCTCCAATTGTCCCTCTCTTCCTTCATTCTTTCATTTCTCTTGTGCTCCCCATTACCAGTCTTATAACAGGCTGTAAATTTGATGTGGCCTTCAAGAAAATTTCATTGACACTGCCTTGCATGTTTGATTCTGTAATTATGTAAACCTATGCAGAGAATTTTACTGGTGAGTTAGTAACATACCAGTAACTAACTAAATTATTTATCAGAAGGATAGTGGATGTTTGATAAGAGAAAACAGATATTTGTAGTGCATTAAGTGTGACTCTGACTTACAGTGTATTAAACCAGCTGCTGATATACTGTATTCTTAATGTGGTTTTTGAGATTACTTTTGCATGACTGTGTTTATCATTAATGCTGTACAGTACAGTACTTCAATCTTTATCAGTGTTTTGCCATTGTTTTTCATATAGTGTTCATTGTGGAAGATAGATTATTTTATACTAATTATAATAGTTTAATCCATATTCATACTTGTGAATTGATGAAATAGAAAGGAGAGCAATTTGGCACTTGGATTCTGAATCTCTGCAGTGCTGGAAAAGGAAAACACAAAACATACACACCTAATGTTATCATCATCAATACTGTACTCCATTTCCCATTATCCAAGGGGTGGGGGCCACACTTAATGAAAAAAATTATAAATATTTTTGTAATTATAGTATTTTCAGGTTGAGGTGATACTGAAACATATGAGCAGAATACTACAGTACTGTACTATGATTTCATTCAGTATTGACATGATGCAGAATATATTTTAAGACTGTATGTGGTGTGATCACAGCAAAATCTGTAATATGAAGTTCATTATTACATCACATCAAAACTGTCATTATGAGCCTACATTCAACCGAGCCTGCTTGAATTTTTGTGAATGCAGTTTTAAGATTGATCAGTGTCTGCTTAAATTAGATGGAATATCTTATCATCCACAGTTCATTGATATAAACAATATGATCACAAAATTCAGAGTTTTTGGCTCCACTCATCATTTGTCTTCTTACTTATCAATTCTTAAGAGAATGAGGATGGGCTTTCTTGATGGGTGCTAATTTTGTAATGGGTTAGCTTTCTCAGACAATTAAATTAAATAGTACAGTAATTAACTATGTAGATGCACATGGCTGTGGTGCTGGTCAAAGGGTTAAAGTGAAGTAAACTTAGAGACTTTTAAAAGATTAAATTAGTGAACATTCCAATCAGCAAATATAGGTATTAAGAAAAGAAATTTATTTAGAATATTCTTAATGACTCAATAATGGTGGTCAATATTGGAACTGATGCTTTTTGTTGTACGAGATTGGTTGTGTATTTTTAGGCAAATACCCTGAGATAAAGTCCAGCAAAAGTTTAGTTATTAATTTCAAAGTTCTCCATGTCCCATTTCAAGAGGATATGTCAAGAAATGGTACACAAGAAATACCTATGTGGTGTTTAGGAATACAGTACTTGATCACATAGCAGGCTCTAAAATAACAGTATGTATGAATACACAGTCTCATCATGAATTTGCATACATAAGTCAGATGAAAACTGTACTGTAGTAGGAAAGTGTTGAATGACTATAAACTCTTACCACATTCTGGTTCCCCTTGAGGGAGAATATAATATTTTGTGCCAATGAACAGGTCAGATCATTTAAGCATCCATTATAGCATTGCAATTAATATAACTTGTCTTTCCCTTAATATTAACATAACCCAGAGGATTCTTGGATGGCTGTGTGGTGGTGTTTCATGTTTGTTAAGTTAATAAGATTTTAAGCAGTCCAACCATTTACTCTGATACAGCATTACTGAGTATTTCAGAGCGACCAATTTTATTGATTTAGAGTGTTACCAGATTAAGGTAACATTTGTTTCTGGTAACCAACCTAATGTACTTAGATCAGTAAAATACAATATGGTTCTATTTATTGTGTAAATTGGATCTCATTAACTGAATCCTCAGTCTGTGAATATAGGTGCTAATATGTGTACTTTTACTTTTTATCATAATACTTTATATTTATATATGCACTGATGTGTCTTTGTTTGAGTTGACTATAAAGGCTTCCATTTGGGGTTGTGTTTTGTGTACTGGAGTGGGTAACAATTTAATAATCTTAGAGTGAGTGTGTGAGTGAATAAAAAGGGAAATGATTTTTGCAGTGCACTGTATATGTAATTATTATTAACTGTACTTATCACTCTTTGTGTGTGTTTTGATGCAGTATGTCATTGTCATGCAGTGTCTTGTTAGGTGTCCACCAAACCTCCAGGATTCAGTAACAGATATAAATATAGCAGCGACTTGTTTACGTTGGGGTCACTTGACGGTAAACCCTATACACAAGTTTGTTTTGTACTGTTTTGATACATAAGTGTTGCCAAGTGTTGATCATCAGCTTAAAATAATCACTTGTGAGTTGATACATCTTACCCAACTTGTTTCAGTTTGTAGTTATGGTGAAGACTCGGTGGTTTCCTTAGATAAAAATTATAATCTGATTTGTCAAACATACACATTTGTGGTCATGATGTTTCATATTATCAGATGTATGGTATAGTGTTATTAGAGCAGTACTGTGTGACTGTGTAATCATACTGCTGTTATATGAGCAACTCCAAGACACAATTGACCAAGACCTATTATTCTTCTTAACCAATGCTTCCCCAGAGATGAAGATAAAATGCTATGATCAGTTTTTTACACCCTTTTGCTGCATATTATTATTCCATTAGTCTTATAATTCTCATATTTATATTATTATACTGTACCATATATTTCCATTTCATTGTTTGACCACTTCTTAATCCCTTGCAAACTACTGGCTCCGTCCTTGCTCTCTTGGTGACTTCTGTATCTTTTCTCTACTTGTACTACATGATTACAGACTATCAAAGTACATCTTCAATCCCATAGTTTATTGTTACATGTGACAAGTCTGAAGATGAATTAGAAAGTCAGAGCTGTCAGTATTATCTGGTTTGCTTGATACAGAAACTCCTTCTGGGCCCCAGTGCTAGGTCCCATTGGAATACAAAAATACTATTATAATACTTGCTACAAAGTACCTATACAGTATTCTTTTTTTAATTCATGATATAATAATGCTTTGGATTAAATGCTTCGGTGCTTAGTCAGTTGTTCTTGGCAGTGCCACATACAGTACAGTATATTGGAAGTTATTTAGTGAAATAAGCACATTATACAGTACTGTATCTTAATCCTTATACGCTATGAAGTCACGTTCATAGCTCTACTTTTGAGTATCTGAAGTGGTGTTCTGGGGTTTATTTCAATGCTCGGCTACCATTTTAATCACTATGTACATAAGCAGTTGGCAATCATACACCAAACACACAAAGCAATGATCCTAAATTGTTAAAGATGATTCTATGAGGTATGTGGGTTAATGTCCAGTCCAACACACTTCTACAGGACTCCCCATTAACACCTGCTGCCTCACCTTTGTATTATAGTATGTAGTTGACCAAAGTGTAGGCCTATGTTTACAAATTTTCATACATTCACCATGCAGCTGTGTAAAGCAACTAAACAATGTCTTATCTTGAATGTGTAGCTCAATTAGATATTTTTTTGTTTCCATGCCCATCAACTGCAAGTTTTATAAGGATTTCTCGTTCTAGAAGCAATTATTCAAAAGATATATGGAATATTTTGATGAAGATGATTATAGAATAATTATACACTGTACCAGTTCTTATCGAAACGGCTCAGATTTTTTTTTTTATTATTGTTGTTGTAGGCAGGCTGTACACAACATTGTATCTTAGTTTAATAAGCCAAAGGGCCATATTCAGTAACATAATTATAGTGGTGTACACGATGGTGACGTGGTACCGGTACGTTGGTTCAATTGTTTATGTCTATGGAGCCGTCGTATCGGTACCAACACAAATGTTCTTGAATATGGCACAAAATTTCAATCACTGTAAGATGAACCTGGAGGTGATAAATTTTAATAACACTTTATTCAAAATTGTAAGTAAGTGAGTAGTATCACACATGCACACTTTCTTTTGTCCTTCAGTCAAACTAAGTGCTGTATTCAAGAACATTGATGGTTTGTACGATGGTGTGGTACCAATACGTCGACTCCATAGACAAACAACACAGCCATAGTTAACACCACGGACATTCTTGAATACGGGCCTAAGGGCAGTATTATTAAGCAAGGTAAAAGGCTCTTCGTCAAAAAAAAATACAAGAATTGAGGGACCAAGAGCCTTTTCCTCGTTTAATGATAAAGGCTGTTGTCCGAGGAGTAAAGGACATCCGTTGATCTGGACAGGTTACTTACTTAGCAGAGCAAACCCATGAATGGTAGATGAAGGAAGGTGAGCCACTGTGATGCCCAATCTGCCTGTATTGTACTTATAGAACTATTTGTGTTTATCTTGAGTTATTATATTATGGGAGGAATTTGTTGTTGGTAAAGTGATGGGCTAGTGATTCCTCCACGAAATTATGCCACGAAACAGATCCCCTATTAGTAACACTGGGGTCGTTTGTTTCCTGGCATAGTTAGGAGGAATTGGTAGCCCTCCAATTTACCAACAACAATCAATTTCCTCCCTTAAGGGGTTAATAATAATACACCTTTGGTACTTTAGAGTGCCTTGATTCCTCCAAATTAAGTATACCAGGGAACAGATGAACAAATATAATGGTAGCCTGTTGATTACAATAGTTTGGAGGAATTAATGAGTTGCTCCAGATTTACCAACAGTGTAAATAAAGTAGTTCCCCTTAACGGGTCTGTGTTCAGGTGTACCACTGTTGCTGCTCTTAAAACAGCAATTAATACACCTAGAAAGATTCAGTATGGTATTATCATTTACATATCATTAATTTTCCTATTTTCGTTTTATTTCTTCATTGGGAGGAAGGTGATTATTCACTTTTTTGTGTACATGGAAGGTCCTTGAGAAAAATGTATCAATAAATTTATTTTTAGTACTAATTGTGGATGAGACTTTTTATGACCTTAATTATTTCTGTAGTTTTGCATAATGTCAAATCATCAATGAAACTAAAGTACAATATATAGCTTTTTATTATAGAACTGCTGCTTAACCTACACAGTGTACAGGTATATAAAATGCATTTAGAAGCAATTAATAGCTAAAAATATTAAGTTTATATAGAAGTAATGCTTTGCCAGTGACTTAATTAAGGGGGTAGTACATTGTTGGTGTAAAAAGAGGGTCTCAAAGGAAATTATTTTAGGAGTGACTGACAAATAAAGGAGGTAGGGGAAGGAAAATGGAAAAGGGAAGGAGGTTTAAACATGACGCCAAGCATCCTATATATAAATCATGTGCATAATAACAAAATTATAATCATACCCACAAGTAACGTATTGAACAAATTTGAAATAATTTTCTACATAAATATATTTGTATATTCTAATATTTTAAAAGGAATTAATGGACAAAATTTAATATAAAATAAATTACGATCAGTGTTGCCAGATGCAGGGAAATGTTTCTATTTTAGAAATTTTGGAAGTCCACACAGGGAAATTATATACAAATTGTTCAAGAGTAAACAGGGAATTATTGAGATAAAAAGGGAAATTGATGGTAAACATACGACTATCTTCAGCAGGAGCAAAACAGAAAGTTATTGAGGTAAAAAAAGGAAAATTATAATGTTGAAGATGGGGGAATTTCGTCAAGCAGACCTGGCAACACTGCGTGACACAGCAATGGCCGCCATCTTGCCAATTTGTTTGTTGACATGAAACTAACACATATAAAACTAATAACAACTAATTTCACCGTTATTACAGGTAAGATCTAACATATTTATTGGTGGATATTAAGCATGAATATATTTTAGGGTAAGATACGATATAATTGAGCCAGATAAGTGTAAATATAAGTCAAAATAAGGCATAAAATTAAAATATAAATACGATAGTGTGTGTGGTAATATTCAAGAACGTTTTTTGTGGTGTATACGATAGATGGTGTGGTACCGGTACGATCATGTCTCCATAGCATAGACTGACAAACAACAAAGCCTACGTACAGTACCACACCATCGTATACACCACGGATGTTCTTGAATACAGACCATGGTTGGTTATTTGTATTCTACCGAGGTCTGATTAATTTAAGGGGGTGCGGGAATAAGGGGACAGGCTTGGGGGGGATTAGGGGGGTGCGGGAGTAGGGGACAGTCTTGGGGAAGTTTTGGGGGGTGCGGGAGTAGGGGACAGGCTTGGAGAGGGGTTAGGGGGGTGCAGGAATAGGGGACAGGCTTTCTACCCACCCCAAGCCTGTCCCCCTATTCCCGCACCCCTCAACCCCCCCCCCCCAATCCTGTCCCCTACTCCCGCACCCCCTGAAGAGATTTTGGGGATAATTTTTGAACATATGATTTAATTTATAACTAATTTATATATTGAGGAAGGTGAGAACTAACTTAAAGACCTTAAAGTCAAATTCTTCCATCCTCGTTAGTGAAAAGAGAGATAAAAAATTGGTGATAATGTCCATATCCCTGTTTGTTGTTGTTTGTTTTTTATTCTGACTTTCCAAAATTGCCTTATTTTTGGGTGTATTTTATTTTGGGGAGACTTTTTATTCCGTCGTACAAAAAAAAAAAAAAAAAAACTTGTCAGAATCACCGGTTGTAAATAATATGCTAAACTTAACCATTATTATGATTATTATTATTATTATTATTATGATTATGATTATTATTATTATTATGATTATGATTATTATTATTGTTATTATTATTATTATTGTTATTATTATTATTATTATTGTTATTATTATTATTATTATTGTTATTATTATTATTATTATTATTATTATTGTTGTTATTATTATTATTATTATTATTATTATTTTCAGTTGGTACCAGGTGACAAGACATCTAACAATACCGTACCTGCTGGACCTGACTACGGATACCTGAAGACCTGATCCACCGATATAGAAGACGTCCAATGTATATCAACTCCACTTCTCCGCCTACACTCCTATCATTTCCCGAAGAGGTCCACCTGACTCCACCTCATGTTTCAGAAGAGATCCACCAAACTAGTCCACCACATAATTATCACTTTATCCACCACTGTGATCCACTTGACACCCACCCACTATTTCAAAAGAGATCCACATACTGTAACTCCATCTAATGCTCCACCTGATGATAGCCACAACTCCAGAAGAATCCCACCCAATATATTTTTAGAAGAGAAGAAAGAGTCCACCTCGCACCAACTGATCCACCATGGCAGAAGAAGAGTACCAATTCCACCACTCCATTAGAAATCCAGTAAACTCCACCTCACATTCCACCACTCCATTAGAAATCCAGTAAACTCCACCTCACATTCCACCACTCCATTAAAAATCCAGTAAACTCCACCTCCTCACACTCCACCAGATGCATTACCACAGAAAAAAAATCCTGCACACACACACTACCTGACTTGACTGACTGACTGGCCGGCCATTGGTGTCAAGATTAGAGTAGGATGTGTTGCTCGCCTCTACTCTTTGTCTTTTCACTGTGCTTCCCTATTGCATCATTATTTAGTTTTGTTGTGAATTTTTTGTAAAGGCAGGGTGAAGCAATGATGATATCCCACCAGTTTGTTTTTGAGTTCATGTTTCAGCTTCAAGTTCATTTGAATTCCAGCAGTTCTTGAATTGATCATTTTAGCTCAGTCTCCACTCCATTTAGAGTACTAACTTAGATTGCATTGTTCTCCTTTCCTTCTAAGCACTGTCTTTTAGTTCTTTAACTGACCCTCTTGTCCTTCATTCTTTCTGTCCGTTACCAACAAGAGATTTTCACCTTAAAGTGTGTTGCTTCACCCTGATTGGTTAGTTAGGCACAGTATATCTCATACATCATAGAATTAGTGACAATAGATTAATTTATTCCATTTTCTTTCAACTATAGTGTTGAGGTGACCCCTAGGTGAGTTACACTTGCTTGTTTAGTAGAACTAACCATTTAGAGTAGTTATTTAACTCCATATAATTATTATGTGAAGCTTTCCTCAGCACAACTGCAGTTGTAACACTTGGCCTACTTTCTCTATTGTGAAATTAAGAAAATGAGTGAGCAAAATATTATATCCATTTTTAATCGAGATGCTTAGACACATTGGGGTGTAAGTCATAGTAAGGAGGGAAAGATGGATGACAGTAGTATGTTCCAAAGTTGACCAGTTACAAGAAGTATGTTCTAAAGTTGACCAGTTACAGTTATGTATATGAAAGATTGAGAGTACCAGTTGCCTCTTGCATTAGGAGTTCCCATACCAGTAATGACAACATCCATGGTATTATAAGCAGCCAAAATCCCAAACAAATTACAGAATTACTGATTGGTGGAATGTTAGAGAAAGAAATAAAAAATAGTATAGATTTGTTTTCAGATGTTGTTACAACTGGAGAGTTGTGCTGGGAGTGTCACATTCCACTCACTAATCTAGCCCATAAGTGTTTTTTTTATCATATACTTTGCCATTTATGTTAAATGTACTAATTTTATCCTATAAACCACATTACTTTACTAAGAATTGTTCCTCAATATTTGAACATAAAAATTGTCTCATCTTTGATGGCCTGAAGAGCATTTTCAAGAAAGTTATTACAAAAGCAGTATATTTGCTCCTTGTACAGTATATAGTCTTTGGAGCCATTGTAGCAGTTATCATCATTTTCAGAGTAATGTAGTTGTCAGTTTTTGGGTGGAATCAAACTTGTAGGCAGTAAATTGATCAAAACTCCAACTCCATTTGTTACCATATAAGTACAGTACACATCTCATAAAATTTCAGTAATGATACATTTAAAATTCAGTATTTATAAGCTATCAGTAGCAAGTGTTCTTCACTTGGAGTTATCATAAATATGAAATGGAGTTGGTAGAGACTCACTTCTGTCAAGATAATGTTACTCATACTTTTTTTTTTTTTTTCAGGTTGCAGAGTCCAATCACAGCTTCGATCCATAATATCCTTCATACCTCCCCTTCTCCCTCTTGCCTCTCATTTCTATAATCTTTCCTATCTTTTACCCTCACCACCTTCTATTTCTTCTCCTTCTTACCTTTCCTTCACCTCTACCATCATTCTTGTACTACTACTCCACCTTGTATGTTAGTGTGTCCACACCTGGTGTGGTAGGGAGGGGATGGGGAGTGACTGAGGGGGGAGTGAGGGGGTAGAGGGATGAGGTGCTTGCCTCCTCCGGGGGATGGGAGGGTAGGGGGAGTGGGAGGGAGGGTGGGTGGGAAGGGGGGGCAGGCACCTCTACGTCTGCCCCCTTACCTTCTTTCACTTCTTCTCAGCTTTCTCTCTCCCTCCCTCCCCAGCCAGCATTGGTTGGCTGGGGGATGACCTCAACAGGCACCAAGAGGCTATTCTATCATGGCCAAGGACGGGTGCTTTTGCAGGAGTCAATTCCAGCAGTATTGAGTCATCACCACACTATGTATGGGTAAGTGTGAATGTAAACCTTACCTTCCACCAACCAAATATTCCCAACCCTCAACTCTTCTGAGGACATCCTCACCTCACCTCACACTGTGGCAAGAGGACACTGCCACCCTAGGTGAGATATATTCATGTGTAGTATTGTCACTCATTAGGTGTCACCTCAACACTCACCTTAGGACAATTTATTGTTTATTGATGTAGAGTTCAGGACAAAAGTTCCTTTCCACCAACTCATTTCAAAACTCATACAGTATCAGATAATTATGAAGCTGTGAATATTATTGTGGTGACATGTTTATGTATACACATGCATACCACCACAAAATACTCAACTTTAAATATGTCTGATATTATGTGAGTTTAGAAGTGAATGGATGGAAAGAAACTTTTTTTTTCAACTGTACATATAAGATGTACAGTACAGTATGAGATTTATTGTAAGAAAGATGTAAATAAAAGTGTAAGTAAAAATGTAATTTTTTATTTCACCAGTCTATTAAATAATATGGAATACATTTGAAAATAAGATATATACTGAAGAAACAAACGAAACGGAGACAACATAAAATGATGTGGAAATGTCTAGATGGAATATGAAATGAAGATGGAGATTAAAGATAAGACTAAACAAATGTTAAGTACTGTATATAATGAATGTGAGATAATAGGAGCACAAAGTACAACAGAAAATTAACTGACACTTTCCATGAAAGAAGGATTAAATCATAATTACATAACATCTGGAATAACAGGTTTTATGTAGTTGAGTGACACTAATTGTGTATATTTTAATAAAGCTTAATTCAAGATAATATGGCAATATAGAGTACATTAGGTACAGTACACTTAATTAACATCTGGTCACTTATACTATATAATCAGAGGAAAACTGTAATGAAGAACAAAATGGAATGGGCGAGTTGATTACATCTTACGATGGTGGATATGCTAGTCACTTACTGTATGTTTGAGAGGGTTCAGATCCTATCCAGTAGCTATTAGTGCCAGCTGCATCATGGGTTCTTTACTATAAATGAAGATTGGAGTTGCATCTACAGTCTTTAGAGCTTCAGGTCCTGTTTTTTCCTGTCGTATGAGGATGCAACAAGTCTTCGGTATTGATGTTCCTCAAGCTGCCTGTCCAAATGGCAGGTTGGGTTTTTCATATATCAGCTTGAGGTGTCTCCAGTCTCCAGCATAAATCCATTCCCTCTGCATGCACAAACCATACTGTAGGGAAAAAAATGTATTAAAATATTGTATATATGAAACTATTACACATTACCATAATGTAATGATAAAAATGATCCAGCTGATATAATTCACTGCTTTATACCAGCAAACCCATACACCATTCATTTGCTACCTTATACAATGTGGATACTATAAGTTTTGCTTATATTCTTCTACCTGTAGCTCTGACCCCTCATTCCCATAGGGTCCTCCCCATACGGGGCTGCCCATGGCAGAGTCGTCTCAATGCCTCCCTGTTCCAACACCCAATATCAAAGAAAATGTGAGGCCACAAAGAAAACCGACATTTGTACAAACCTCATTAGTTAAGACTAGTAACTGGCTAGAAAGACCATCTGAGACAAAAATCACAATAAGAGATCATCTGACAAGCTCTCACAATTTATGAATAAGCATAAGTATTGTACAGAAAAAAATCTATAGTCTCCTTCGGGGCCTTTGCTGGTTAGGGTAGCCTATTCATCCTTCTCATACATCATGATTTTAACTCCACACAAATGATGTTCTTTAAGGAATCAATTTTATATGTGCCAGACTTCACTTGCAATTGGGAAATTATGATTTGAAGAAATACTGTACCTGTACTGTACATAACACAAGAAAAATATCCATACAAAAATTACAAAATATATACAGTACTGTATATGATGGACAAAATTTCTGATCTGATTCCATGATAGAGTGGAGTGAGGGTTTACACAATGATGACCATTACAACTTCCTTCTACAGTATTTCCTTCTTACTGGCTGTCCCACCTTCCTGTCACCTTTTCCCACTGGTGATGGCTGGTTATATCTAGAAATGAGGAAGTTGGCATCCTCTACCATACCCTGGCCTGTTCTCTGTCTCTCTTACTATTTCTCATTCCTTCTGGGTAGCTGGTGGCCCAACAAGGGAGGCTACTGTTGATGGATTAATTGGCTCGGGGTACATACATGTCAGATGAAGGTGGTAGAGAGGTGAGACAGCAGACAGGAAGGAAATAGAATGGGGAAAAAAAAAAAAAAAAAAAAAAAAAAAAAAAAAAAAAAAAAATCAGAAGACTGTGTATATACTCAATCCTGGTAAAGTACAGTAACGTTACATAATTTCCCCAAATCACACCACACCTCATTCTCGGGATAGTACACTGTTGGTAAATCTGGAGCAAATGATTCCTCCAAACTACTCCAGGCAACAGGCCACTATTATTTTTACTAATCTGGTCCTGTTTCCTGGCATACTTTGGAGGAATTAAGGGGGTGCAGGAATAGGGGGACAGGCTTGTGGGGGAGGTTAGGGGTGTGTGAGAGTAGGGGGACAGGCTTGGGGGGGGTTAGGGGGGTGCAAGAGTAGGGGGACAGGCTTGGGGGGGGTTAGGGGGGTGCAGGAGTAGGGGGACAGGCTTGGGGGGGGGGGGGGGGGTTTAGGGGTGTGTGGGAATAGGGGACAGGCTTTCTACCCACCCCAAGCCTGTCCCCCTATTCCCGCACCCCCCAAACCCCACCCCAAGCCTGTCCCCTACTCCCGCACCCCCTTAAGACGCTCCAATGTACCAAAAGTGCATTACCCCCTTAATTAATTAGTATTATATATAGTATGTGGCCAGATACTGGTAAGTGTAGCCTACTGTTAACTAAAATAATATATATATGGAAACTCCAAGTCACACAACTTTAAAGAAAAATATGATAATTGTGTTTTAAAATAAGGGACATTACGAGCTTGACTCAATCCTGTAAAGATACAAATAGGTAAGAACAAATAGGTAAGAACAGTAACACTTTTGTAAGCCACAATAAAAAAAAAAACACACACTTTCCTTCCATGGTTGTAAATATCATTGGTAATAAAGAACAACACGTGTATGATATCCTTCCATGGTAGTAATTAAATATCTTGGTAATAAAGAACAACAAAGAACAACACATGTATGATTTTGTAGAACCTAATAATAATAATAATAAAAATATAATTAATAATAATAATAATAAGGTGGTGTTGTATGATTATATTTTGATATATTGATATATTTTGCATGATGGAAGGAAATGTTTATTAACTTATTGTGGCTACCTGTACCTTAATTCATTACCTCACCTGTCTGTCTGTACCTTAATTACCTCACCTGTCTGTCTGTACCTTAATTAATTACTTCACCTGTCTGTCTGTACCTTAATTACCTCACCTGTCTGTCTACCTTAATTAGTAATCTTACCTGTCTGTACCTTAATTAATTACCTCACCTGTCTGTCTGTACCTTAATTAACTACCTCACCTGTCTGTCTACTTTAATTAATTACCTCACCTGTCTGTACCTTAATTAATTACCTCACCTATTGGTCTGTACTTTAATTAATTACCTCACCTGTCTGTCTGTACCTTAATTAATTACCTCACCTGTCTGTCTGTACCTTAATTAATTACCTCACCTGTCTGAACCTTAATTAATTACCTCACCTGTCTGTCTGTACCTTAATTAATTAGTAATCTCACCTGTATTCCTTAATTACCTCACCTGTCTACCGTAATTAGTAACCTCGCCTAGCTGTCTGTACCTTAGTAACCTCACCTGTATTCCTTAATGACCTCACATGTCTTCCTTAATTACCTCACCTTGTCTACCATAATTAGTAACCTCACCTGTATTCCTTAATGACCTCACGTGTCTACCTTAATTAATGACCAACATAAAAAAAATGTCGAAAAATATACATCATCATATTCTCACCTGTCTGGGTCCTCATTCTTTCTCTTATTTAGTCTCTTTTAAGTCTTGTAAGTCTTCTCCGTTACCTTATTTATCTTCCCACTACCCTCACACACCTCCTACTTATCACAAACACCTGAAAAATACACGTAAACACAGTAAAAATCGTAAAATAAGGTGTGTGTTCCCCTCCATTTGTAAACAGTATAGGAGGGAACCCACACCACGTGACGTTACTATTCCAGTGTTGCCATGTCTGCTTGCTTACCGAAATTTCCCCATCTTCAACATCAGAAATTCCCTTTTTTACCTCAATTTTATCGTCAGAATTTCCCATTTTTACCTCATCTTCAACATAAGAATTTCCCATTTTTACCTCAATTTCAACATCAGAATTTCCCATTTTTACCTCATCTTCAACATCGGAATTTTCCCCATTTACTCTTGAACAATCTGTATGTAATTTCTCCACTGGTACATCTAATTCCACATGTATAGGGAAAATTCTCCATATCTGACAACATTGTTTGGACACCCCCGCCAAATTCAAATGAAATTTTCACAGCTACAACTCATCTTGTTTAAAATTATGCTACTACATTTTTTTTGGGGGTGTTGAATAATACTATCTCTTCCTCTGTGAAAAACTTACCTCGTTAGATGCGAATCATGAACTCTATAATAATAATAATAATAACACACATTAAACAAGGCTTAATTACATGCATATATTTATATCTTTGGTTTGTAGTTTGCAATTATCATAATATTTGCAACATGGGTGTGTGTGTGTGTTAATGTACAGTACTTGCAATGTGTCTGTGTGTGCGAGTGTGTGTGTGTTAATATACTTAATTGAAATGTTTTTTTTTTTTTTTTTTTTTTTATATATATATATGTTCCGACACTGGACATAGGCTTCATCAAGCCCGTTACCATGGCCAAGGTCAACTGTTGCTCACACACACACGTCACGACTTCCGAACTGGTACCCAGCCACAGAGGGAGGGAAGTGAGGGTAATTCCCAAATATTGCAGCTGTTATGGTACCAGTGAGGGGGTTTTACGACGTTCGGTGGCCTTATAGTTAGTGCTTGACACTCAGATCGGAAGAGTAAATAATCCCAGGCCCTCACCTGAGAGGATCGATCTCCCGACCTCTAGGTTATGAGTCCAGAACACTAACCACTCGGCCACCTCCCCTCATGAGTGTGTGTTTATATACTTAATTGCAATGTGTGTGAGTTAATATACTTATAATTGCAATGTGTGTGTGTGTTAATGCACGTACTTACAACGTGTTAGGGAAAATAAAATACGTAGGATTGCAATGAAAGAGGACGAGGTAAAATGGCACAAGATTTACTCATTATTTGCTGTACAAGAAGTGTGTTGAGGTCTCAGCTTAGCCTAGAGTTTTTCATCGGGTGCTGAGCCACACAACGCTCACAGGAAAAGAAAAGCTCAGGATAGTAGTATATATATAATTAATTAATGCTTAAATATGGACCCTTTGATCGTGTATGAAAAATATTGGAGGCTTCTGCACGATTCCTCCTGACCATACCACGAAACAAACAAACAAGCTATGATCCTTCCATATACAGTACAGGAATTAATTAAGGTGTATGTGTGTTTCGTGGCAATATTTAAAGGATTCATTTACAGTAGGCTACCTCTAATTTTCTAACTAAATCATAGGGTTCCTTAACACACTGATCGACTCCCAGACCTTCCAATTATGGGCACCAATAAGACATACTCTACCATATGTATCCCCAAAATATAGTTCAATAGATGATAATATTACTACTACGTACTGCACCAACCCATGCAGTGCCTCTATAAATATATAAAATTGGAAATGGGAGAACTGTGCACTGTATCTACTAATGTATTATAATCCTTTTGAATGATCTACTCTTCACTGACCATTTTTTTTGTTTTTGTTTTCTCTGGATATTGGTGCCATAAACTAATTATTACTTTACACTTATTCAATTGCATCAACAATAATTACAAGTTACTGTATAATTAAATGATCTACTCTTCCTGATCTCCTTTTTCCTGTGAGCAAATGTGGGCGTACTGTACATATTACTCTACGGGACATTTGTGTAGTTGCGATTATCAGGTGCTGGAGCATTCTACCTCAACCGGACAATTTCTGGCGCAGATGACGACAAGAGTCTCTCTGAACTTTTCCAGTCAGCGGTCAGCGCATCACACCCACACACTCTGCTGGCACTGCTGTCTCTATTATGATCTACAGTAGGATATGTTCTCCCTTTTCATGGTGGCTGATGGTTTTAGGATCGAGGTCGTGTATTCTTTGCTGAAATAATTCCCATCGACAAAGTAATATAAAAACTGTCCACTCGGGTCAAGAAATAAGGTCACATAAACTACAGTTAATTATTCTTAGATAGATTATTTTATCATGTTCACAAATTCATTATCTGCGTAGCATTGCCGGAAGGTAGAATTCCATTGTAGCCAGCTATTAGTTTCCGTGCTGTGATGAGTTTGGATAACAGCTTACATAGAGGCCCATGCCCACATCAGAGACTTGTTCTCACCAATGACAAGTTACAATTGATGCATCTGCTTACTGACCATATGGATGAGAAGTCTATAGGGTTAACTGATGGCAATGTCCAGTTATAATGGCTCAGTAAAAGATCTTTGGAGTCATCTTACTGGTTGTCCTCATCACATAATTATAGACCATAATTTTCCTTCCATATGACTCTAATGTATGACTGCATGGTACTGTACTATCAACATATTGGGTCAGTTAATTTAGCCACAAGTATGCTAACATTCTGTGTGTGTATTCATTTATATTCTGGCTGAAGATAACTGTACAGAGATGATATTATTATTATTAAGAGCTGGCTGTGATTGTTGTCTGGAGTTATGCACAAACCAATCAGATTCTGTATACAGTATAATATAAATTGTATAAGTTTTGCTGTCATGAGGAAAGACAAACTTGTATGACTGTATAGTATTCTGGCTGTATATAAGGAGTTGATTCATCAGGTGGGCATGGCTCTCTACACAAGCTTGAGTCTTGGTGTGGCATATTCGAAATAGAAAGGGTATGATAGTTCCGCTGCCTGAGTTACTGTGAGGCAGCCGGACCCAAAAGTTGGTGTTGTATTTTTTTTTTTTTTTTTTTACATTAATTTCAATTTTATATCCTTATCAGGGGAGTTTGAATTACATCTCAGTGTTACAGTGTGCATATATCATCAAAGATAAAAAATGGAAATGAATAAATCTATTAGCACATAAAATCACTGGAAATATTGTTGAAAGAATTAATGGTATGTCATGTAATGGAGATGTATTTAACTATCCTATAATGTTTACAGTCAATGACCAATGAAATCTTGCAGCAAACCCGACAGGTTGACATCTCAACATGACGGCACATTGTGTACAAACTCTTGGTGACTAAACCGCACTACTGGTACGTAAATACAAAAATCAAGTCTAGTACGAAAGAGGTACGAAATACTGATGCAAGGCGAGTTGAAGGACAAGGGACTTGGGTTAGGGGCGTGGATTTAGAATCAATACAGTATTTACATGGGCACCCGGGTTTCACATCCACTGTAGAATTGAAATACAATGCGTTGGGTCAGAACCAAGACAAATGCGACACACGCACTGAAATATATGACATGACAGTGAGAGCACGAATATTGATGATGACAAAATTTTGGTAACTTTTGCAACGTCGCTTGTTCTGCCCTTACAAAAATATCCAACGGAGACTTGAGAACTCTGACGAAGAGCCTATAGCTTAATTACGCATCCTTTATTTCTAGTGGTCTATGGACGAGTGGAACACGTTGCTTCTACTAGTGATCAACCTCCTATGATACA
This sequence comes from Petrolisthes cinctipes, assembly GCA_033782935.1. NCBI lineage: Eukaryota > Metazoa > Arthropoda > Malacostraca > Decapoda > Porcellanidae > Petrolisthes > Petrolisthes cinctipes. The sequence continues at coordinate 16,064 of JAWQEG010005786.1, read as the reverse complement.
TAATAGCCCAGTGTTCCTTGAAACTCTCACAATTCTCCTCTGGTCTGCTGAATATTTCTGTAAGGTTGGTTGGTTGGCAAGGTGGATAAATAACAATTTCTTAACACATAAATATACAATTATTAAGGTGCCAATGATTAGTTACCGCTGGAACCGCGACGCTAATATCATACCCTCTCCCATGTTCTGCGGAGTGGATTGTAAGCTCTGGTGGGCAGACGGTCACTATAGACTAAGACGATTAACCAAGTAACACAAACATTAGGCACTATATTCTTGATTAACTTCCTATATCCTCTTATCTTATAAAATGATATGTGGCATAAGACTATGTAGTGTATAGGGACTGTGTGTGCAGACTGCCACCAACACCCTCCCTTTCTTTCACTCACTCTCTCTCTCTCTCTCTCTCAAAGGGTAAGCTGGGCATAATATGTCTAAATGGTAATGTCTTGTGTCCACACAGTAGCTTCAGTAGTCTTCCATTAACATAAATTAGAGTCAACTAGAGCTTAGTGGAACTGATACATGCTTACTTATCTCTCACTGTAACTCACCAGAACCCAATTCAACCCAACTAAAATCCAGCAGATCTAATTAAATCTCACAATAGCTCGAAAAAAACAAACAAACAAAATATATCTTATTAATCTACTTGTATCGATACAATGCACCTTTGACTACATCACCTCTCAAGGATTGAAAAGAACACAGAAGAACATCTAGTAGCTTTCAACATGGTCATAATAATCCAGCTTAACTGAGAACCAACCATACCTAAATAATACTAAATCCTAAAGTCCTAGAAAAAATATATCACACACCATGAGAAAGGGTCGACAGATGGGTGCTGGAGAACCAAGTGAAATTTTGGTTGTTGTAAATGGCTGGGTCTATAGTGGGCATGACAAGTGTTCTGATGAGGTAACCACATATATATATTATAGTCTCATTATATACATCATCCTGTCATAACGGCCATGTAATGAGCGACACACACACACACACACACACACACACTTACTTTGCATTTTCCCGGTGGTGTGTGTGAGAATTATAATGCTTCCTCACCGTTCATTTGTAAAGGATAAATGAATGTGGGAATAACAAAAGCATAGTCCAGGGTCTAATAAATTTCCAACAGAGACAAAACACAACGAAAACACACTCTTTCATTTTCCCATTCAAGGTCAAAGAGTGAAGTCAGGTGAAGTCAGGATACTTGAAAATAGGTAAAGGTACTGTAAGTCAAGGTATCAAAAGTACAACATTAACTGTAAACTGAACATAAAGATCCCAGGCAAATTATTTTCTGGATATCATGAGAGACTTTAATTAGCATGAAAGAGATGTGAAAGTCAAGTCTACAATACAATAAGTTAGTGTGACTTTTGGTGAAGAGATGATATGCTTTTGTTTATAATTTTACTGTACTCCCTCTCTGTGTCCAATAATTCTCACACCTGCTGGAATGCACACTGCAACATGTATGCAACTCAACACACACACACACACACACATACACAAAACACACACACACACACACCACACACACACACACACACACACACACAAAACACCGTCAACTGGGAATGGGATCAGTTCTAAGATGCTTGAGGTTGGGTTAGGTGAAATGAACTGTGGTGATGGGTGTTTAGGATGCCATCATGGTGTTAATATTAAGCTTCTGACTTTTGGCTGTAGAAACCTGCTGTGGTTGGTTCCCTTTAATTGACACTACCCAAGAACCCTTCTGGATCACTACCCTCAGTAAGCCCTCCAGGGACCTTCCTAGGACACTACCACTACTGGATACTACCTAGGGACCCTCAAGGATACCATTCACCAAAGGACATCACCCACAGACACTCCTACGACATTAAACGTATCATCCATCCACAGCAGAACTTCATCAAGGGATCATCATTATGAAAACACCAACCACAGCTAAATACAACCCAGAGACACACCACTCAGGGACCCTACTAGGATTACCACCCACAGCAGGACATTGTTCAGGTGATGGTTCATGTTCTGCCTCTGGCTATTGGTTGTCTCATTCAGCTGATATCTCTTGGTAACACTGAAACTTTGTACAATGCATTAAATACTGTACAACACCAAAGTAAAATGAGGTGGGAGATGTTTACCGACATCAAAAATGAAGTATTCAACATTATTTTTTTAAGCAAAGCAATCAGCAAAAATACTACCCATTGATCTACATTTCACAGTTTACATTTGTTTATTATTTGGAAAAGAAAAAATATATTCATATGTATATATATAAAACTCAAAACTGCATTTTTTCTCTTGTAAACTATTTAAAATAAAAACAAGACTATTTCTAAGTTCTATACACCAATCGCCATTAAACATCTCAGAAGCAAAGACATTCCTGATCTATGTTCACATTCTAATCTGCACATCAGCTGAGGGAAATGAGAAACTATGAATAGATTTCGTCTTATGCTTAGGCTGGTACTGTAACTCCTTCCACTGTTTGTCACTGGCAAGTTGATCTTCCAGGAAATCTTTCTCTTAGGTTTTACTTTCCATAATATCTATCCTCCATTTTTTTTCACCCACTTTCTCCTCTCAATAGATTTCACATCAGCCAAGCTAATCTGTTTCTTTCTCCCCTCTTTGCCTTTGCACATTATGTTTCTTGATTCTGATTATTTCCTTTCTACAGTCTCTTTTTTCCTCTTTCCTTCCCAGCTCCAGAGTTCAGCAGGTCAGCAATAATCAATGTTTTGTCCTGCCACAGCCTGGGTGATGAGATCAAGGTGGTAGTCAGTGGCTAGAGTCAGGTCAGCAAGGCACCCCGTCAACCCAGGGGTCAGATGCACTCCACCCACTGTCATTCGCCCACCTGTATTCAGGAAAAAAGGAACTATAATTTGGACTGGATGAGGGATAATAAAAAATACTGAGGACATTGTCAATAGAAAGTGTTTATATGTTAATATAAAATTAATGTTAGGTATATGCAAAGTTAAGGTTGTTACATTTCATTATCTTATTAGCTCAAGTCACCATGATACAGTATACGGTATGCAGACTCCTAGTCAACATTCTTCCTTTCTTTGAATTTTGTCCCTGTATCTCAGGATATATATTAATTTATTCAGCTGAAGGAGGGCACCCTTCTGAAGGTCAGAAGTATGACAAATGCCACGGGAGACACCAGTTTACACCAAATATTCTTTAACCCATTACTGCCAAAATAGTGGCAGTAACCACTGCAGTAAAAAGAAGCTGGCTGGCCCATAATATAAAGACAGTCACTGGTTTAAGAATCACATTTTCTCAGGTTGTTTTACTATTTCCATCAACCTTGATGTGTTAAGGGCTATCCAGGTTCGGCAAGGAGATAAAAAGGAGATATACTGTAATGGAATAATACAGTTTGTTAATAAATTATGTCTAGTTTCCATTTGTGTCAACTGAAAAATTACTAGTTCTCAAAAGAAACTGCCAATAGAACCTACCAACATAGAGGGCAGAGTCCAGGTTGAGTTGAACCAAATCTCCTGGAGACACCACAATGTTCTCTTCTCCTTCATCAACAGACATCCGTGCCTCTCGCTCATACCTGACAAGGGGACAGACCGATGAAGATGGAGAAATCTGGGTTATCTATACTGTACACTACTTAACAATTGTTTGGTCTGGTGGAGTTATGCTAAAATTGGTTAGGATTCACTGTGTCTTTCAAATAAAATTCAAGGTATAGTACATGAATTAATTCAGTTAGTGTACAAATATTTATGAAACACAGTAATTCCACTTGCATACTCAAGTATTTTCTGTATTATCAGAACCACTAATTTTAAAGCTGCTAAAAGTCAGACAAATCTGAAGAAATTCTAGTGACTGGATACAGCCTTCCTTCTTCTTTTACTCCTCCTCCTCTTCCACTCACTCACCTTCAAAGTACTGTAGTTGGGTACTGAAATTCTTTAGGTAGAGAGTAAGTACTGTACCAGCCAACACACCCTTAATATTTACATATACTGTACTGTACATATTTTCATCAACATTACATTAACATATTGATGCTCCACCAATTTGTATATTTCTACAAGTGGTTCACCTGTAAATCCTGACTGTGTGCCACTGTCCATCATCTAGTCGGCTGCTATTATATGTCAGCTGAGCAAAGCCGGAGCCTAAGTTGTACCGAAGCACCAAGCGGCCATCTTGGAGCATTAGGCTGAGTGTGTCTCCTGGTGGGGGTAATAAGATGTCTGCCTGTGCACTTCCTTCATCCATTTCTTCTTCACCAGCCCAGATCAGTAGACCATATGGTGCCAGAGAACGGAAACGGAGCCAAAGGTGCAGCTTATCTCCTGATACTCTGAGAAACATAAATATAAAAATCAATATCTGTAGAGAATTGAAATGGTTGACTCACAAAACATTATCTCAATACTGTATGTGACATCTAAAGTTTGGACAACCTCACAAATTATAATGACTTCTTTCCCAACACTTGACTCACCTTTTCATAATGTCATTTCCAGAGTATTTGAGGAAGGAGCGTCCCCCAAAGCTGGGTATGGCAGCTTGGGTCACAATACGACTCTGGCAGTGCTCATCTTTGAAGCCGAGTGGGCAGCGGCAGGTGTAAGAAGGTCCATGAGGTTCACAGATGCCTCCATTGTCACAGGGACGCTGAGTACAGGGATGATCACACGAACCAACATTGGAGCCAGACACTGCTCCAGACACAAGGTGTATAGGCCGCCCATTCAACGAGAGCTGAGGTGTGAAGTAGAAATGATAACATTGTCTTTAGGTTAAATCAATATTACAAAACATCATATTTATTGTACAGTATAGTACAGTATAATCCTTGTGATGGAAAAAGCATCACTCTCTTGGAACTAAAAACATTCTTACCAAACCCAGGAGTTTAACTGACAACTTGTATGAAAAGGCTTGGAATATAAATAACATGTAAAAGAACTAACCTTCTGCACACAACCCATGAAAGCATGGGGCGGGGTAAGGGCCGGATGAGGTGAGGAAGAAGATGGAGGAATACCACCCAGGTAGAGTGGATGTGAGAGTGACAACATAGTGAAGGCTCCAGGGGTGAGACCAGACACTGCAGGCTGTTGGTCTACATACAGGTGAGTGAGTCGACCTGTTCGTGACACCTTTGCAACATGCCAGGTGCCAGGTCGGATGGGTTGGATGGACCTGAGGGACAACAAACAGATCACATCACTTCAGGGTAAGACAGGCATGTGAGTGTAGGTATTAGAGCTTTTAAAATATTCTCAATCTCAAAATCTTTCACCAGTGTTGGTTGAAATTTGATGGGGCTGATCAAGGGAATACCATCCACACAATTAAGAAATAAATTTGATTTATGCAGAGGACTTTTTCCCTAATATCCCTAACAGACAGACATAGAGACAGATAGCTAGTGATCCCAAAACAAAACTCATCTGAATTCCTACATCACCCACCTTAGTGTGAGAATACCAGAGCCAAGATCAATGGTGAAGAGAACATGAGCCTGGTAGAGTGTGAGAGCAATGAAGTCCCCGGTGCCGTCTGAGCGATGACCCTCGTACAGGATGATGCCGTCAGTGGCTGCTGGCCGGAACACTACCTCCAACTCCAGCCATGACAACACAGAGCCACCCAGGGCAGGGAACACCAGGTGGGATGAACCATTGAAGGAGGGTACCTACCGGATACACCAATACATTTAGTCTATGGCTTATAACTAAATATCTACAAACATGTAAAATAAGATGATTTATACCCAAATGTTCTATTCTTAAAAATATATATGATTAACCCCCTCATTAATAAGTATTAAATCACTTACAAAGAGAAAAGATACACTATTAGATTTTTCATAAGTTACTTTTGTTATAACTATTAAGAAAATTGTATTTGCAATCATTGCCAATATTTGACAACCTCTGTGGCCTAGCTCAGGTGGAATTCATTTCAACTTAATTCCCTTATACAAATGTTGAATCCTGGTAGACAACATGCAGTACTCACCTCCAGGTTAAGTTGTTTTTCGCAAAACTCGCCTGAGTAGCCGAGAGGACACAGACAGACAGGTTCAGGAGGTGGAGGGGGGAAGAAGGGAGGAGGAGTTGGAGTGGTGGTAGTTGTAGGGAAGGTGAGGTTGGAGCGGCGATCATCCTGGGTTGAAGCCACACACTTTCCACCATGTTGACATTCCACTTCACTACATGCATCACCTATACACTCAGCTGTGGAGACAAAAGGTATGTAGTCATCACACAGCTACCACACATCATAAAATACACCTAATGGTATCATTACAGTAATTGCATTCAGAATTATCTGTCTCCACCACTCACTTTAGTCAATTGCTAAAGGGAAATCGGTATGAAGGAGTACCAGAATATACAGTATAGGAAAATAAAAAGCAAAAACAAAGGAAAGATACATAAATAAACAAAAGAAAGACAAACAGAATAAAACAGATTTCCATACGGTTCAATAGTAAGACCATTGAATCATACCTTCCTATTTCCCGAGTGTCATGTGGTAGGAAATAATACAATACAGATTTCATTACAAATGAGAAGTTAACTTCAATTTTAATCAATTCATAAGATGATTCAATCATTCATTCAACAGAAAGAACTGTAAAGAGGAGGAGCGACCATCAACATGAATAATAACTTACTGATGCCGAAGCCGTCAAGGGAAGCATAGTCAGCAGAGAGGTTGGGTTCACTGACGGGGTCACTCTTGCGGAACCTGTACACGTGGTCATTGACTTGGAGGCGCCTCACACAACCCTGCAGCCCAACTCGCACTCCCAGCCGTGGCCCCAGAGACGTCAGGTTGTTGGAGCCTCCTACATACAACGGCTCCCGGAAGGTGATGCGGGAGAAGAGCCCCTGAGGTGAGATAATAAATGATTGGTTGGCAGCAGTGTAGGGAGGAAGAGTTAGTTGGTTAGGGTTATGAGTAGGCATTGGTGAGGGGTGAAGAGTTATTAAAATACTGTAGTTCAGTGGTGTTGGGGGAGACAAAGTAGAGTATTAGTTAGTTAAGTCTTTCAGTACTGTTTCTCTATGGTGTATTTGGGTATGTGGCTAGCTATTCCTATAATGGACAGAGAGCAGATCTAATGCTACTCTATATAGGATTGCTGCCCTGTCCTACTCTTCTATGTTTGACTGCCTGGTGAGCTGTGCCCTGGAGTGGTTCATCTGTCACCTGTGATCGGCCCTGGATGTGATGGCCATCGTTGAGTTGAAGCCAGACGTCCCAGCGGTGACGGTACACAGTCACACGGTTCCACTCCCCGAGGTTCACCCCTTCTGGAGACTTCACCGACCCGGACCCACTCCCACAGTCCCATCTGCCCACAGGAAGGAACGGAGGAGTCAGTTTGCTGATTGGGTGATAGGCGAAGAGTGCATAATAATTTCCATCCCATCATATGGTTGTGTAACTTTGGAGTGGCATGAATATGAGTAATTGAGGGATGAGAGCTAGAGATGGATATGCTGAAAAGTGTGTGTACAGTAAAATCTGAAGAAATGTCAGGGTGAGAAATACTGATATCCATGAAAGATGTGGTGTGAGTAAAGAGTAAAGGAAAGTGTCCTACGTTGGTATGGGCGTGTGGAAAGAACGGACAATGCAAGAGCTATGAAAAAAAAAAGTGTGTGAGATTTAGAAATACTATTATAACATCAGTCAGTCTGTATGTTTCCTCAGCCTAGCATTACATCACAAGCACCTGAACTCGACGTAGCTTCCAACCAACACAGCAGCCATAAAGTCCCCAGACAGGTCATCATTCTCCCCCGACACGAGGAGGACGCCATCAGGAGAGTCCGGTTTAAACTCGAGGGTGAGCTGGACGTCTCTGTAGGCTTCCTTGAGGGGCGCAAACCCGACCCATGACATCCCATGGAACCTCGCTGTCTCTATCTGCACACCTGCAACATAAGAGTTAGGTTAGGACCAGTATGTTGTGATAAAAAACAGATGCGACCGACAACTGAAACCTTCATAACGATATTGTACAGTTGGCCACAGGAATTCTTACACAGGCTATATGGAAAGAGAGGTCATTATTTTGGAAGTACTGCAATGAATGGTCGACCAAGTGGCTCAGAGATTGCAAAACAGCAAACCTAATAATAATGTTGTATTGCAGTTACATAGTCGTATTTTTTCGATATGTTGTAAAACCCTCGAAAACAACAGCGTGTGTACGAATTCTTGTGGCCAATAGTACATTATGTTAACTATATGATTACTAATATTCATTAAATTTCGTTAGGAGGAACGCATCCAAAGAAAAGCCGAACTTACTAGTATGGCAGTAACGTCCACCCCTGCCTAGTGGACAGAGGCAGCGTGGCACCCCAGACTGGCCCTCCACCTCACACCGACCACCTCCACACTCCACCTGGCACTGAACACACAAAGAAAAAAAGTCACTCATACTGTACACTGAAAGAAAAAATTACTCATACTGTTCACACAAAGAAAAAAAGTCACTCATACTCTACACTGAAAGAAAAAATCACTCATACTGTACACTGAAAGAAAAAATCACTCATACTGTACACTGAAAGAAAAAATCACTCATACTGTACACTGAAAGAAAAAATTATTCATACCTTACACTGAAAGAAAAAATTACTCATACCTTACACTGAAGCAAAAAGTCCCCAGTACCATAATTATATTGAAGTCTTTTATGTGGTACAGTATTGCGATGTTTATAATGATTGGTAGGGTCAGCTCCACAACCACCTCTACTACCACAACCACTACCATCCCACACTCACACACTCACCTACTCACTCACTCACACACTCACCTACTCACTCACTCACTCACTTACACACACACTCACCTACTCACACATTCATTCACTCACTCACTCACTCACTCACACACTCACACACACACTCACTCACACACACACTCATTCACACACTCACACTCACTCACTCACTCGCCACCTACCAGTGATGTGAGACTCTGTGTGGCCATGAGATCAGGGAGTGGGGAGGGGACTTTCTGTTCCAGGTTGGGCCCAGGGGAGGTGTGGGCTCCTTCCCTCCCTCCTCCTTCCTCTTCTTCTTCTTCCTCCTCCATCTCAACCTCTTCCTCCAGTTCAAGGTAGGCCTCCGGGCCCGTCTCCTCCTCCTCCCCTCCTCCTTCTCTTCCTCCAAACATGTGTTCTGTCTTGTACCTGAAAGGGATACATAAGGTAAATATGAAAATTAATTCAACGACAACTATAGTATTAACATTTTTATTCAATATTATTATTATTACTGTATTATTATTATTATTATTATCATCAGATGGTTGGAGTGTCAAGTCAATATATTCTATCTGCCTCTAACAGTACAAGCTGACAGTTTCGTAGACACCAATGGTAACCACTTGGCCAACACCCCGATGTATAAACCAAGGAATGACTGATAGATACTAATGAGTGATATCTTACCTGTCATAGTTCAAGATATCTGCTCGGTCAATGAGTTGGTTGTAATCCCGGTCTGAGGTGTAAGGTGAGGCGTGTGGACCAATCACTTCCTCTCCTCCTCGGAAGGTAGAGCCTGGGCCGTATCCTGAATCCTCCTCATCCAGCACCGCCACGAAGGACGCCTCTTTCTCATAAAGGACAGCAGAATCCAGCTTGCTGTAGTTGAGTTCTGAGGTGGGAGAGAACATTAGGAGATTTTTTTTTTAAATTCTGGGGATGGAAAGAAAACAGTACTCGCATTAGATAATTATGAGTTCTGGCCAGGAAGAGAAAGTTCTGAGGTGGGAGAGAACATTAGCAATTTTTTTTTAGTTCTGGGGACGGAAAGAAAACAATACTCGTAGTAGATAATTATGAGTTCTGGCCAGGAAAAGAAAACATTAGTCGAGTTGAGTTCTGACCAGGGAAAGATAACAGTATAAGAGTCGAGTTTTGACCAGGGAAAGATAACAGTATTAGAGTTGAGTTCTGACCAGGGAAAGATAACAGTATAAGAGTTGAGTTCTGACCAGGGAAAGAAAACATTAGTCGAGTTGAGTTCTAACCAGGGAAAGATAACATTAGTCGAGTCGAGTTCTGGACAGGGAAAGAAAATAGTATAAGAGTCGAGTTCTGACCAGGGAAATATAACATTAGTCGAGTTGAGTTCTGACCAGGGAAAGATGATAAACAGTATAAGAGTCGAGTTCTGACCAGGGAAAGATAACAAACAGTATAAGAGTCGAGTTCTGACCAGGGAAAGATAACAAACAGTATAAGAGTCGAGTTCTGACCAGGGAAAGATAACAAACAGTATAAGAGTCGAGTTCTGACCAGGGAAAGATAACAGTGGTAGATTTTGAGTTCTGCTGGGGTGAGAAAGAAAACATCAGTATAGACAGGGAAAGATAACAGAGTAGAGTTAAGGTGGAGTAACTGTATGATTCCTCCAAACTATTCCAAGCAACAGGCCACCATTATTTTTGTTAATCTGGTCCTGTTTCCTGGCATACTTTGGAGGAATCAAGGCACTCCAATGTAACAAAAGTGTATTACCACCTTAATTAAATCCTAAACAAGAAGGGAGAACATTTTTTTAGCTGCGTACTCTGGCAAAAAAAAAAAAAAAATAGTCTGCCTTCACTACTGATAATAATAATATAATAATATTAATAATAATAATAATAAAGTTTTAAAACAAATACGCAATACGTAAATAATAAATATGATATACATAAAGGTCACCGTAATGCGAGCTGTTAAAATAATGAATAAATATATAACCTTTTTCAATACTCTATATCTACCATTAATTTGTATTTTAATAAAAGAATGAAGCATATATTATTTTAACACCGTGCACACTATACTATTTTTTTTTTTTTTTTATCCATTTTCATATTTTCTCAACAGCAATAATATAATAATAGTCTAAAAATATTTTCTCGTTATATTTATAGCTATTTTTTTTTTTTTTTTTTTTTGGCTACAGGAATTTCAGTTTTGTGGTTGTTGATGTTGTTGTTGTTGTTGTTGTAGTGGTGGTGGTGGTGGTGGTGGTGGTGGTGGTGGTGTGGTGGTGGTGGTGGTGGTGGTAGTAGTAGTAGTAGTAGTAGTGGTGGTGAAAGTAGTAGTAGTGGTGGTGAAAGTAGTAGTAGTAGTAGTAGTAGTAGTAGTAGTAGTAGTAGTAGTAGTAGTAGTAGTAGTAGTAGTAGTAGTAGTAGTAGTAGTAGTAGTAGTAGTACTAGTACTAAATGTAATGGTTGTAAATATGAGTAAAAAAAAATTATTGAATTGTAAATGGTTGTAAAAGGAAAGAAGGAAAATAAAAAGTAAGGTTGGACGAAGAAGAAGGAAAGGCTGGAAGAAGGAAAGGAAAGAAGGAAAGGAAAGAAGGAAGGAAGGAAGGAAGGAAGAAGGAAAGGAAAGAAGGAAGAGGAAAGAAGGAAGGAGTGAAGGAAGGAAGAAGGAAGGAAAGGAGTGAAGGAAAGGAAAAAGGAAGGCTGGAAGAAGGAAAGAAGGAGTGAAGAAGGAAAGGAAGGAGTGAAGGAGCCCTGTGATTGGTTGGCCATCTCAGGTTTCCACAATACTGCTCTCTGATTGGCTCTTCTCCTCCCCTCGTTCCTGACTACCTACCTACATACCTTCACTTTTTTTTTTTTCACCTTGTTATAAACCTCTCTCTCTCTCTCTCTCTCTCTCTCTCCTCTCTCTCTCTCTCTCTCTCTCTCTCTCTCTCTCTCTCTCTCTCTCTCTCTCTCTCTCTCTCTCTCTCTCTCTCTCTCTCTCTCTCTCTCTCTCTCTCTCTCCTTCTTTATCTTCCTCTTCCTTCCTTCTTTCCTTCTCTACCTTGTTATACCTCTCTCTCTCTCTCTCTCTCTCTCTCTCTCTCTCTCTCTCTCTCTCTCTCTCTCTCTCTTCCTTCCTTCCTTCCCTCCTTCCTTCTTTTATCACCCTCTTCCTTCCTTCCTTCCTTCTTTTATCAGCCTCTTCCTTCCTTCCTTCTCTACCTTGGTATAGTTCTCTTTTGACTCCTTCTTCCATCATTCTCTTCCTTCCTTCCTTCCTTCTTCCTTCCTTCCTTACCTTTCTCCCTAACTCCTTCCTTTATCATCCTCTTCCTCCTTCCTTCCTTTTTTTCCCTCTTCCCTACTTCCCTATCTCCCTCATTCCCTTCTTTCCCTACTCCCTATCTCCATCTTCTCCTCCCTCACTCACTCACTTATTTCCCTCTTCACTACTTCCCAATCTCCCACTTCACACCTCCTCTCCATAACCCCTCTTCTTCCATCTCACCTTACACACATCCATCCTCTGCCCCTCCTCCCTATAGGCTAACCCAAATCATATACCATACATACATACTCACTCTTCATCCATCCTAGATCCTTTCGTCAGAGCTTGAATTGTATCCTTCCTTCCTTCTCTTCCCTTCCCTTCCTTCCTTTCCTTCTTCCCTTCATTCCTTTCTTTCCTCCCTTCCTTCTTCCCTTCATTCCTTTCCTTCCATTTTCCTCCTTCCCTTTCTTCCTTCCTTCCCTTTCTTCCTTCCTTTCCTTTCTTCCTCCTTTCTTCCTTCCCTTCCTTCCTCCTTCTTCGTACCTCCGTTTCTCAATCTTTCTCACATTTTATATATATATGAAACTTGATTCCTTTCTTTTCCTCTCTCTCTCTCTCTCTCTCTCTCTCTCTCTCTCTCTCTCTCTCTCTCTCTCTCTCTCTCTCTCTCTCTCTCTCTCTCTCTCTCCTTTAATGGCAACTACACTGTCGAATTTCCATTTAGCAGTGTAAAAATTGGAGACTCCTCGGTGAAGGTAAAATATGTGAGTCAATAGAGAGAGGATTAGGGAGAGACAAGGAGAGAACAGGGAGGAAGAGAAGGAAGGGAGGGAGAGAGAGAAAAAGGAGAGAAGAGGGAGGAAGGGAGGGAAAGAAGAGGGAGGAAGGGAGAGAAGAGGGGGGAAGGTAGGGAGGGAGAGAAGAAGAAAAGAGAAGGAAGGTAGGAAAAGGGAGGGAGGAAGAGAAGAGGGAGAAAGGTAGGGAAAGAAGGAAGGAGGGAGAGAAGAAGAGAAGAGGGAGGAAGGTAGGGAAAGAGGGAAGAGAGAGAGAACAGGAATGGAGGGAGGAAGGGAGAGAAAGGGGAGGAGGAAGAGAAGACAAGAGAGGAGAAGAGGGAGGGAAGTAGGGATAGGGAGGGAGGGAGAGAAAGGGAAGGAGGAAGGAAAAAGAGAAGAGGGAGGTAGGGAATGAGGGAAGAGAAGTGTTAAAAGGAAAGGGAATCGGTAAAAGATGATTCCTTTAAATTAATATTATTAATAATAATAATAACAATAATAGTAATAATAATAAAAATAATAATAATAGTAATAATGATGATGATGATGATGATGATAATAATGATAATAAAACTGAAAATAAAGATAATAATAATAATAATAATAATAATAATAATAATAATATACATCTTGTTTCCTTTCTTATTTAAATATCGCTTCTCTTTATTATTCTCTCTATATATATAACAAACAACAATAAACAAACAAACAAACAAAGACATGAACTCTACGTGTGTATGTGTGTGTGTGTGTGTGTGTGTGTGTGTGTGTGTGTGTGTGTGTGTGTGTGTGTGTACGAGTGAATGTGAATGTGTGTGTGTGTGTGTTTGGAGGAATAATAGATAATAAAATGATTAACAATAAAGAGATGTGAGGGAAATAAAAAAATAACAAAAACAATAACAAAAACAACAACAACAACAACATCATCATCATCATCAATATCATATAATTTTCTGAAATCTTTTAATTCGAGACAACTAATGATTTCCAGTCAAATTTCAGGTGTGGAGTGAAGGTGGGGAGTGGGGGGGAAAGAGGGGGGAAGTGGGGGAGGGAGGGGAGTGGGGAGAGTGGGGGGGGATGATATGAGATGAGTGGGAAGGGAAGCGTTGTCTGTCTGTCTGTCTGTTTGTTTGTTTGTGTCTGTGTGTGTGTGTTTAAGTGTGTGTGTGTGTGTGTGTGTGTGTGTGTGTGTGTGTGTGTGTGTGTGTGTGTGTGTGTGTGTGTGTCTCTCTCTGTCTGTGTGTATGTGTGTGTGTATATGTGTGTGTGTGTGTGTGTGTGTGTGTGTGTGTGTGTGTCTGTGTGTGTGTGTGTGTGTGTGTGTGTGTGTGTGTGTGTGTGTGTGTGTGTGTGTGTGTGTGTGTGTGTGTCTCTCTCTTGTCTGTGTGTCTGTGTGTGTGTGTGTGTGTATCCGTGTGTGTGTGTGTAAGTGTATGTGTGTGTGTGTAAGTGTGTGTGTGTGTATGTCCAGCCAATATTCCAGGAAAGATACTTACTACCTTGCCTCTCCCTCCCCTCCTTCTCTCCTCCCCCCCTCCCCCTCCCCTCCTTCTCTCCCCTCCTTCCCCTCCCCTCCTTCTCTCCCCCCTCCTTCCCTCTCTCCCCCCCTCTCCCCCCCCCACCACACACACACTTCTCTCCTCCCCCCCTCCTCCCTCATTACACGTTAATAATCACATTGTCAACATAATTAATCAACACTGGGAAACACATCTTCATTATTTCGTGTTTTTATTCCAGCAAAGTCTACTGTACATTTCTTTAAGGGGGTGCGGGCTGGGGGGGGGGGGGGGTTGGGGGGTGCGGGAAGGAATAGGGGACAGGTTTGGGGGGGGGGGGGGTTGTGGGGTGCGGGAATAGGGGGACAGGCTTGGGGTGGGTAGAGAAAGCCTGTTCCCTATTCCAGCACCCCCCCCCCTAACCCCCCCACCTCTCCAAGCCTGTCCCCCTAATCCCGCAACCCCCAAAACCCCTCCGACCCCCCCCAAAAAAACCACCCGCACCCCCCTAAACCCCCCACCCCTCCAAGCCTGTCCCCCTACTCCTGCACCCCCAAAAAAAACCCCTCCGACCCCCCCTCCAAAAAAAAAACCACACCCCCCTAAAACCCCCCCCCTACTCCAGCACCCCCTTAAGTATAATAAATATGTGTACAGTTACGAGCACTAATAAGTATACAGCAAGCTTTGACAACAGGCCAATTTTCCAACGAGGTCATTCCAATGGAGATCTTAGTAACTGTGCATTTATTTATTTACTGTGTCTCTAGGTAGGTAGGTATTCGAAGCAACACCTGAATACGTATTAGTGCTCGTGACTGTACACTTGTCTGAAATGTTGTCTTACACAAACACTCGCCTACAATTCCACGTTAACCACTGAATACTGTCTTATAATGTAATCTTCCCTTCCCCAAACTCTTATTTAAACACAAACATTTTTTTTTTTTTTTTAGACTACCACCAAACCATTTTTTTTCTTGTTAGAGGGAAGTACAATGACTGACTTCCAAAGATTAAAAACTATACTTCATTTCACTCACAAAAAACACTACCGGTACTACTAAGGAATGAGAATGCTGTCTAATACAACACCATAATA
Organism: Petrolisthes cinctipes; assembly: GCA_033782935.1. Classification (NCBI taxonomy): domain Eukaryota; kingdom Metazoa; phylum Arthropoda; class Malacostraca; order Decapoda; family Porcellanidae; genus Petrolisthes; species Petrolisthes cinctipes. The sequence continues at coordinate 608 of JAWQEG010005786.1, read as the reverse complement.
ATAACAATAATAATAGTAATAATAATAATAATAATAATAACAATAATATTAATAAGACAATACTCACTAGTACAAACTAATAATAAAAACAATAAAGACAATAATAACTAATCCAATACAATTATTATAACAAAAAATTACTCACTAGTACAATATCACAATAACAATAACAAAAAAGACAATAGAAATATACTCACTGGTACAACTATAACAAAAAAATAATCACAATAACAACACAATACTCACTATAAAAAAATAGTTACAACATCATAATAACAATAACAAAAAAGACAAATAGAGGAATATACTCACTGGTACAACTAAAAAAATAATAATCACTAATACAACCAAATAACAACACACAAAAATATACTCACTTGTACAATATCACAATAACAATAACAAAAGAGACAAATAGAGAAATATACTCACTGGTACAACTATAACCAAAAAAATAAACACTTGTACAACCTAATAACAACACAATACTCACTACAAAAAAACAGTTACAATATCATAACAATAACAAAAGAAATATACTCACTGGTACAACTATAACCATCTGGCTCGAGCGTGTACCCCTCGTTGACAGGTGCATTCAAAGGTAC
>JAWQEG010005785.1:0-17500 GCA_033782935.1 Petrolisthes cinctipes | reverse complement strand
CCCCTACCCCCCACTTCCTCATCACTTAAGGGAGGATTGGAAACTTACAAACTATGCTTAAAATAATCCCCCTCTCTTCCTTATCACTTCCCTGGCAATTAATTATCTTGGCTCTTCCTCAATTTTCATCATCCACCAGCCTATACCCTCTACCCCATCCTTGCTATCCACTATTATCCTTCCCTTTCTCATCTCCATCCTGCTCCTCCCTTCCATCTATCAACATACCTTCTTCCCCATCCTCTTTATCCACCCTCCTCGTCTCCTCCTCCCTTCCAACTATCAAGATACCTTCATTCCCATCCTGCTCCTCCCTTCCATCTATCATCATACCTTCTTCCCCATCCTCTTTATCCACCCTCCTCCTCCTCTTTCCTTCCATCTATCATCCTACCTTTTTCCCCATCCTTCTCCTCCTTCCTTCCATCTATCATCCAACCCTCTTCCTCCTCTTCCTCCTTCCTTCCCCATCCTCTTTATCCACCCTCCTCGTCTCCTTCTCCTCCTCCCTTCCATATATCAACCTACATTCTTCCCCATCCTCTTTATCCACCCTCCTCGTCTCCTCCTCCTCCTTCCTCCCTTCCATCTATCAACCTACCTTCTTCCCCATCCTCTTTATCCACCCTCCTCGTCTTCTTCTCCTCCTCCCTTCCCTTCCATCTATCATCTTACCTTCTTCCCCATCCTCATTATCCACCCTCCTCGTCTCCTTCTCCTCCTCCCTTCCATCTATCAACCTACCTTCTTCCCCATCCTCTTTATCCACCCTCCTCGTCTCCTTCTCCTTCCTCCTTTCCATCTATCAACATACCCTCTTCCCCATCCTCCTTCTCCTTTCCATCTATCAACCTACCTTCTTCTCCATCCTCATTATCCACCCTCCTCGTCTCCTTCTCCATGGCCCTCCCTGACTCTCACCAACCCCACCTGAACCATAACGTTGTCCCCAGTTGAGACAAGCAGTGCAATACGGTGAGAGGTTTATGCATTCACTGGAACCAACCATCCAATTCACTCAGTGCTTAAGAGACCCACCTGGGATGTAGTCAGAAAATAAATTGGAGATAAAACGAGTCCTTCAAATATTGACACGAAACACCACACACACACACCTATAATAATATGGAAGGAGCTTGTTTGTTTCGTGGCATAGTTAGGTGGAATCAGATGCCTCCAATTCTCATACACGATCACAGGGTCCTTAAGGGGATAGTATACGTTTGGTACTATACACTAGAGCGACTTGACTCCTCCAAATCCTCCAAAATAATGCCAGGAAACAGGACCACATCAACAAAAGTAATAATGGTGGTGGTCGGTCGCTTGGTAAACATTGGAGGAATCAGTCAGTTGCTCCAGATATACCAACAGTGTTAAAACATTCCCACACCCCTGAGGCAGTTGCTTGCAAAATATCATCATAAAAGTGTAATGTGAGTGAGTGATGGCCATTTTATTGTTTACAGTAAGGTCATAGGTGCGAGGCTTTAGTCGTCTGATATTGGAAGCTTTGAGATTTTCTTTTCTTTTTAGTTTTTAGATATTGCAAGTTTTGAGATTTTCTTTTTTAGTTTTTAGATATTGCTAGTTATGATATATATTTTTTTGTCCTTCCGTGTATAATGCAAGGCTTTATCGGTTTGTTTTAATTGGTGTAAGAATGTTTCGTGATGCGATAACGATAAGCACTTGTGATTAATTTTATTTGTTCTTATCGGCGTAATGCATTACCGGTAGTATAGTCTTAACAACAATTAATTCAACAGGATTTATTATTGTAGTCCAGGAACTTATAAACTACCACAAGATCTATTAAGGCAACGAGTGCTCAAGCGGCGACTCAGATTACCACCGAGTTTTAACTAAGGGGGAAGTTTTGTGTTGGTAAATCTGGAGCAACTGAATCCTCCAAACTATTCCAAGCAACAGAACACTATTATTTTTGTTCTTCTGGTCTTGTTTCCTAGCATATTTTGGAGGAAACAAGGCACTCCAACGTACCAGAAAAGAATTACCACCTTAAGGGGAGATAGATACTCTTGTTGGTAAATTGGAAGGACTGTATTTCCTCCAAACTATACCAGGAAACAGACAACCCTAATGTTATATTTTATTGAGGGATGTGTTTCGTGGCATAGTTTGGAGGAATCAGTCGCCCACCAATAATCTACTCTCCAAAGAATCTCCCGTGAAGGGGTCGGGTCGGTCGAAGAGTCAAAATGAATTCCAAGAGGAACCATTAAGGGAAGCAATTATGATAATACGGATGATTCACTGACCTATATACTGGAGGGGGTCATCTGTAGTCCTGGGATATCTCTGGGCTATATTTTTCCTCCTCATAACAACATTGGAGAGGGTCATCTGTAGTCTGGGATATCTCTGGGCTATATTTTTCCTCCTCATAATAACATTGGAGGGGGTCATCTGTAGTCTGGTCTATTTCTTGGCTATATTTTAATCATAACAACATTGAGTCTACTAGAGGGGGTCATCTGTAGTCTTGGGATATCTCTAGACTATATTTTTCCTCCTCATAACAACATTGGAGGGGGTCATCATAACAACATTGAGTCTACTAGAGGGGGTCATCTGTAGTCTAGGCTATTTGTAGGCTATATTTTCTTCTTCATAACAACATTGAGTTTACTAGAGAGGGTCATCTGTAGTCTGGGCTATATCTAAGCTATATTTTTTCTCATAACAACATTGAGTTTACTGTAGTCTGGGCTATTTGTAGGCTATATTTTCCTCATAACAACATTGAGTTTACTAGAGGGGGTCATTTGTAGTCTGGGCTATTTGTAGACTATATTTTCCCCCTCATAACAATATTGAGTTTACTGGAGAGGGTCATTTGTAGTCTGTAGGCTATATTTTCCTCCTCATAACAACATTGGGTACCTTATGGTGGTAATAATACACTTTTACATATACATATACAAAATAGATCCCTCACTTAAGTAACATTAGGGTCGTCTGTTTCGTGGCATAGTTTGGAGGAATCACACAAACCTTCCAATTCACCAACAAGAGAATCTCCCCTTAATTAAGGTGGTATATAATTCTTTTTTGGTACATTGGAGTGCCTTGATTCCTCCAAAGTATGCTAGGAAACAGGACCAGAAGAGCAAAAAATAATGGTGTTTTGTTGCTTGGAATAGTTTGTTGGAGGATTCAGTTACTCCAGATTTACCAACAAAAAATTTCTCCCTTAAACAGATATATGTATATTGGTTTCAAATAATATAAAACATAGTGCCATTATCTCAGTATTATTTTTCAGTCGACCCGAAGAGGAAATAATGTAATGCAAAATAGTCTCATTGTAATACTGATAATAATATACTGTAATAATATCATATATCTTTGACCTGACCTTCACCTTTTCTCCTCTCTCTCTCTCTGTCTCTCTCTCTCTCTCTCTCTCTCTCTCTCTCTCTCTCTCTCTCTCTCTCTCTCTCTCTCTCTCTCTCTCTCGACAACCACCTTGCCGTCGGTGAGAGAGCTTGTGTGATCTGTTTGAATTTTGCTAGCTATGCTGGGGGACATTTAGTCCAGTTGGGTTACCCGTGCCAGAAAGGTAGCGTTATTAGGATCCTGACTAAGAGTTGTCAAATCTTCATGTTAATATTAAGTTTCACAACTGCTCTTCAACTGTCCAAACAAAAAAAAAACAAAAAAAATCTTCATCACTTTTATTGTTAAGGACCTCACCAGCTACCTTATGCCGTGTGAGAAGGGAGGCTTTGGAACCTCCTAAAACAACGCCTTTTAACGCTCACAGGTTTCGAAAGGGCTGAGATTGAAGGGATCTCAGGCGTGTGGGGTACGAGTAATGGAGATGCCTCAGGACCCCCGTAGGTATTCTCTTAGATTAATAAGCCTGACCAGCTCCCTGTGACCGTTCTTCGGTGCCTAAAGGCTCGACTGCTCTTTGGTGAGAGAGCTTTCGTGCCTCGCTGGCTGCCAGGCTAGTAAAAAATCTCGGATTAAGTCGTGGACATTTAGTTTTACTATTTGCTTTAAGTTTGGCCGCGGATGGAGGATTAGTAGGGATTAGTAGGACGACGGTTACACTTCAAGCACCCCTGTTGAAAAATCAGAGTCCCATTTACTTAGGACTCTTGTGCTGCTCAGTTGGGAGCTGCGGCACGATTGGGGCCGTCCGGCCCAGGGGAGACCTTAGGGTTGGTGTGCTTGGCTCATAAGGTTTCTGTTGGCCGAACGACCGAAAACCTTCTAGAAGTAGGCGGATGAGACTTATGCGAGACCAAATCACATTACCCTTTCTTTTGTATTATTGGTCTGAAATTGAATTAGAGCGAGATGACTGGTCCATCAGCAAGAAAATTTACATGTACTACATGCAAGGTGTACCGCTGGTGTGAGGACTTCAGCGGGAGGAGTGCGAGCGACCTAGACTCCTCGAGTGTCTGCGACTTTTGCAAACTCGAGGAGAGGTTGATGAAGCACATCTCACTGCTCACGAAGGAGAACAACTCCCTAAAGGAAGAAGTCCTCCGAATGGACTCACAGAGGTGTGACTGCCATGTGAGAGACAAGGCAGTCCAAGGAGCTTCTTCACCGGAAAGCTCCACCACGGCGGTAAAGAATAAAAAGAAGAACAAGAAGAAGAACAACAAGAAGAAGAAGAACAACAACAAGAAGAACAGCAATGAAGAGGGAAAAGAGACTGCAGAAGGAAAAGATACTGCAGAAAAGTGTGATGAAAAAGAGGAGGGGAATATGGAGAAGGGAGAAAAACCCAAGAAGACAGTTGAGGAGGGATTAGAAGAAAGTGAGGAATCAAATAAGAAGGAAAAGAAAATGAAGAAGAAAAAGAAGAAGAAGAAGCAACCTGGAGGAAGTGACGAGCCCGGCAGGAATTCAAAACACTCTCGGGTTCCTCACAAGGCATCTCGTGCTCCTACCAAGGAGAGGCCTGTGGATATACACATTGTAGGTGATTCCCAGGCACGAGGGCTGCAACCCCTAATGGCAGATCGCCTTCACTCTTCTGTGAAGGTGAATTGTTTGCCAGGTTGTGGCAATGCTGACCTCCGAAAGGAAGCTGAGAGGATCCAAACGTCCAGATCTGCTGTCATTGCACTCATGGTGAGTGGTAATGACATCTACCTGAGAAATGGTAGAGTAGGCATGACCGAAGGAGTCCTCTCGGATGTGATCGGTGCAGTAGATGACTGTGGGTTAAAAACCCGCAGAAGGGTAGTTGTTGGCATGCTCCCAAGGAGAGGCCCTTTAGGGACTGCTCTGTCAAAGAACATTGCAGTAAATCAGCGCCTGGCTGATTTGTGTACTGCCGAGGGGGTGTTCTTTGTGGACCCCTACACCTCACTCTTTGGTAGAGATGACCTCTACCAGAGGGATGGCACACATCTCTCACTAAAGGGGAAAGAAGTGCTTTCCAAATTAATGGAAGACGCCGTCCGACGATGTCTCAGGAGCACTCGACCGAGCGTGGAGGAGAGCCCTCGTCGCTATGCTAGAGTGACCCCAGAGAAGACATTCGCTGAGATCCTGAAGAAGGATATCCCCAGCACTACCAAGACAATGACCAAACCGGGAAACGGAGGAGTCTAGGGAGCCCTGCAGTTGGGGGTTCCCTGAAGGTTCTATTGTTCAACGCCAGGTCCATCCGAAACAAGTTTTTGGAACTGCGGGCCCTCGTTGCGACAGAGGAACCCGAGATGGTGGCCATAACGGAGTCATGGTTGAGAACCTCAGACAGAGATCTTGAAGGGGAATTCGTGATTCCAGGCTACCAACTCTTCCACAAAGATAGAGAGGACAGAGGGGGTGGTGGTGTGCTGTTGTATGTAAAGAACTCCATCAAATTGATGACCTGCAACATCACATCGAACCACGAGCTCCTTGGAGTTGACCTAGAAATAGGCACTGCAAAATACAGAACCCTGCTGCTTTATAGACCCCCTGGACAACTCAATGAGATGGACAGGGACCTATACCAGTTGCTGGGTGAACTAGTGGACGGCAGGGTGTGCATCCTTATGGGGGACTTCAACACACATGTTGACTGAGAAACCAGAGAGCCCTCTGCCGAGAACACACCACTCTTGGAGTTTGTAAATGATGAATTCCTCACTCAATGGGTAAGGGAGCCAACAAGAGGTGCTAACATACTCGACTTGGTCCTCACCTCAGAGGATGACATCATTCAAGACCTCTCTGTAAACGAAGAAATAGGTGGAAGCGACCACAAGCTTATAAGATTTTCAGTTAAAGTCCCTAATATGGAGTCCGTGACCCCGGTGCATAGAAAATTAGACATGGGGAGAGCGAACTTTGCAGGTCTTCGTGAAAGCGTTGCTGAAATGGAACTAGAGGAGGGAGAGAGTGCTGATGATCTGTGGAGGTCATTCTTGTCTTCCTTCATGGAACTTCAGTCGCGCTTTATTCCTCTGAAGGGAACAGGTCAGAAGTTCATTCAACCTAAGTGGTTTAATCGGGAAATCCGTAACCTACTAAGGGATAGGAGAACTGCGTATCGTCGAGCGAAGGCATCTGGGGACTTTGACGGTCATAGAAGACTGAATCGAAACGTGAAGTCCAAAATAAGGGCGGCTAAGCGTGCTGAGGAGGTCCGTGTGGCTAGACTCTGCAAAGAGAACCCCAAGGAGTTTTTCAGTTATGTGAATGGCCGTAAACCAATCCGACGCAGGATCGGTCCCTTGGTGAATGAGGATGGAGCATTGATGCACTCTGATGCAGAAAATGCTAACCTCTTAAATGAGTATTTCTCTTCAGTGTTCTCTGAGGAGAGTGGTCCCATTCCCGAACCTTTGGACTCCTTCAGTGAGAAGTTGGAGTCAATGGTCTTCACCCAAGAAGAAATCGAGAGAAAAATAATCGAATTAAAAGCAAACAAGTCCCCCGGTCCGGATGGGTTCTTACCTAGAGTGTTGAAAGAAGTGCATGGTGAAGTATCACGGCACCTGTGCATGGTCTTCAACATGGTAATCCAGACTGGATGCGTTCCTAGAGACTGGCGGGAGGCAGAGGTGACTCCTATCTTCAAGAAGGGAGATGCTAGCCAACCGTCAAACTACAGACCCATCAGTTTAACCTCGATAGTCTGTAAACTCATGGAGAGCATCATGGTGGACAAAATAACAGCACACTTAGAATCAAATTTGCTACTGAGGGGTTCCCAGCATGGGTTCCGGCAGCACCGGTCATGCCTCACAAATCTGGTGGAATTCTTCCATTTTGTTTTCAGTGAGCATGATCGGGATAAAGCGGTCGATGTTGTCTACTTAGACTTTCAGAAAGCCTTTGATAAGGTACCCCACCGCCGCCTCCTTCGGAAAGTGCGTGCACTGGGCATAGACGGAAATGTGGCAAATTAGATAGAGAACTGGCTAAGTGACAGACGGCAGCGGGTGGTAGTGAATGGACAGGCTTCAGAGTGGGTGCCCGTTACTAGCGGTGTTCCCCAAGGTTCTGTTCTGGGACCACTACTGTTTATCATCTATGTTAATGACGTGGATGGTGACATGGTTGCCAAGATTTCCAAATTCGCCGATGATACTAAGCTTGGTATGAATGTCGCGAAAGAAGGAAATACTACCCGCTTACAAGAAGATCTTAGGAAGATCGGGGAGTGGTCTGACACGTGGCAAATGCCATTTAACGTGAACAAATGCAAAGTTATGCATATAGGCCACAGAAACCCCCGAACAGAGTATAACCTTAAGGGCAATGCTCTCGTAAGCACTGATACTGAGAAAGACTTGGGTGTAACTATCACCAGCGACCTCAAGTTCTCAAAGCAGTGTATTGAGGCTGAGAAGAAAGCCCAAAGGATGTTAGGGTACATAAAGCGACAGTTTGGATACCGGAACAAGGAGATAGTACTTTGTCTGTACAATTCCCTTGTCCGACCGCACCTGGAGTATGCAGTCCAGTTTTGGAGTCCTTCTTACCGAAAGGATATCGCTAGATTGGAACGAGTGCAAGCCAGGGCAACCAAACTTATACCCTCTCTTAGACACAAGAGCTATAAAGATCGGTTGGTAGAACTCGATCTGTTCTCTTTGGAAACCCGGAGACTGCGTGGTCAGCTTATCGAAGTGTTTAAAATACTACGAGGCTTTGACAATGTAGACTACAGGGACATTTTCCAACTCAGTGAGGGCACAACCAGGAATCATGGCTACAAACTTGAACTGAAGCGATACAACCGTGATCTGTGTGGTAAGTTCTTTACATACAGCATCTGCGGTACTTGGAACGCGCTTCCTGCTGATGTAGTCAACAGCAACTCTGTGGATCAGTTCAAGTCCAGATTAGACAAAGCCTTAAACCACCGTCTAGGTGTTTAAGCCGTTGTGCGAGTGTTCCTTGATGGTTTCACATGACACATTCGAGGACGGTCGCCTACTTGCGCAACTAAACCCACAGGTACCCTCTTTGTAAGGATCGTAAGGTCCCCTAGGGTACTTCTTTTCCTTGTAACTCCTTGTAACTCTCTCTCTCTCTCTCTCTCTCTCTCTCTCTCTCTCTCTCTCTCTCTCTCACCACCTAACATGAAAAAGTATAGAGGATATAATATTAATGTCAAGGACTGAACTACCAGTATCGTGTCATGTTCAGCTATTTATTTATTCACTTATTATTATTATTCACAAACTCTCTCTCTCTCTCTCTCTCTCTCTCTCTCTCTCTCTCTCTCTCTCTCTCTCTCTCTCTCTCTGTTTTAGAGTTACGTCATCCACTCAGTAACACCTCGAAACTCTATATGTATGTATGTATGTATTTATGTATCTATGTATGTATGTATGTATGTATGTATGTATGTATTATTAGTTTTCATTATATATATTATTATTATTTTTATTTTTGTTTTATTGTCGTATTTCTCTTGCATCCAATTTCACCCATCATCCTTCATCCACTTTCTTCTTCATCCACTCTATTCGTTTGTTTTCCACTTCATCCACCAATCCTTCTCTTCCTTGTTTTTTTTTATCTTTTTCTATCTCATCCTTCCTTCCTTCCTTCCTTATTCTTTCCTTCCTTCCTTATTCCTTCCTTCCTTCCTTATTCCTTCCTTCCTTCCTTCCTTCATCCACTTATCCACACACTGTCTCTCGTTCAATCATCCACCCCTCCACTCACTAACATCCTGTCTTAATTAATCTCTCTCTCTCTCTCTCTCTCTCTCTCTCTCTCTCTCTCTCTCTCTATTCTCCTTCACCAATCCATTTTGTACTCTCTCTCTCTCTTTCCCCCCACCCCTCTCTCTCTCTCTCTCTCTCTCCATTCATCCATATTCTCCTTCACCCATCCATTTTGTCCTCTCTCTCTCTCTTTCCCCCCACCCCTCTCTCTCTCTCTCTCTACACACACACACACACACACACATACAGTTCTCACCTCTGACATATTATAATTTATTCCAAGGCTAATTACCCCATCACACACGACTGACTCTTATGTAGGTGTTATTATAGAGACACAACCAACCTCCTCTCAGTGACAAACTACACAGACACACACACACACTCAAATGTATCACCTAAGAGAAAAATTATGACGAGAAACAAATGATGATGATGATGATAATAATAATAATAATGATAATAATAATAATCATAATAATAATAGAAATAATAATAATAATAATAATAATAATAGAAATAATAATAATAATAATAATAATAATAATAATAATAATAATAATAATAATAATAATAATAATAATAATAATAATAATAATAATATTAACAACAATAATAGAGAATAATAATAATTGAGATAAAATAATAAACATAAATGTAAATAAAATGATATAAATATATATAATATATGTAGATAATATACAATAATGATACAACCACAAAAAATATAAAATGCAGAAATAATTATGCAGAAATAAGAATACAGATATAAAATGCAGTGTTGGTGTGAATGTGTTGGCAATTTTTTCAGCCATATAGATGAGCATTAATATACCTTTTACATATGTGTCCGAAGTGTCAAGTGTTGGTATATCTGGAGCAACTGAATTCTCCAAAGTATTCCAGGCAACAGGCCACCATAATTTTTGTTTCATCTGGTCCTGTTTCCTGGCATACTGTAGAGGAATCAAGGCACTCCAATGTACAGCCACAATCAAATAACCACCACCGACACTTTCCTTCCATCGTGCAAATAAATCAGTATCATATCAAAATATAATCATACAACAACAACACCTTACGTCAACTCAACAACCCCTTCCATTATTATTATTATGAGGTGTTGCAAAATCATACACGTGTTGTTCTTTATTACCAAGATATTTACTATAATCAGTATCATATAAAAATATAATCATACAACAACAACACCTTACGTCAACTCAACAACCCCCTCCATTATTATTATTATGAGGTGTTGCAAAATCATACACGTGTTGTACTTTATTACCAAGATATTTACTACGATGGAAGGAAAGTGTGGGTGGATATTTGATTGTAACTGTACCATAAATGAGTCCTTCAATTGCTGCCACATTACATAACATAACAATTAATCAATCACGTATTCTATTACTCGGCTTTTATGATTTTTCCGTAAGAGTTACATAAAATTACAATTCATCAAGTCTTCGTATTATTTCACTCGGTTTATGATCATTACATAAAAATTACGTATAAAAAACATTCAATCATATTAGTACGGTACTCTTTCACTCAAGTTACACAAGATAATAGTTAAAATTAATACTTCGTTGTCTGTCATTCAACTTACGACAATTCATTACAAGTTACATATAAAATAAATTAATTAACACTTCATTCTCTGTCACTGAACTTACGACATTTCCTTACAAGTTACAGAATTATAATACTAGTTAATAATCAATAGTTAGTTCTCTTTCACTCAGCTTACGACATTAAATATAATACCAGTTACTGTACTGTAATAATCAATACTTCGTTCTCTGTCACTGAACTTACGATATTTCCTTACAAGTTAATACTGTACATATAAAACTACTTAATCAATACTTCGTTCTCTGTCACTCAACTTACGACATTAAATATAATACCAGTTACTGTACTGTAATAATCAATACTTCGTTCTCTGTCACTGAACTTACGATATTTCCTTACAAGTTAATACTGTACATATATAACCACTTAATCAATACTTCGTTCTCTATCACTCAACGTACGACATTAAATATAATACCAGTTACTGTACTGTAATAATCAATACTTCGTTCTCTGTCACTGAACTTACGATATTTCCTTACAAGTTAATACTGTACATATAAAACTACTTAATCAATACTTCGTTCTCTGTCACTGAACTCACGGTAAATAAATATGACCTGTGTAACAATAGCATGACTTTTATCAGCACCATCATCAGTTGAGCTCTTGCTAATTATTACACCCAGTGATTAGACGAGAACCACCTTTGTCTCCTCGTCTTACCTCATGAAGCTAATTAATTAACACAGATGGGATGAAGATAGTGATGAGTGTCCATGTAAGGGAGAGAGCAACTGATTCCTCCAAACTATTCCAAGCAACAGGCCATCGTTATTTTAGTTCATCTGGTCTTGTTTCCTGGGTATAGGTTGGTGGAATCAAGGCACTCCAATGTACCAAGTGTGTAATATCTTCTTAATTCAAAATATCTCGTCAAATCTATATATGGAAACTGGAACAACAAAAATGTATTCCACTCCGCCCATTTTCATTATTCCTTTTTTCCTTCCAATACCCATTCTCCTCTTTTCTTCCATTCTTCCCATTCTAATCCTTCGTTCGTTCGTTCCTTCCTTCCTTTTTTCCTTCCTCTCTCATATCCTCCCTAGATTCCAATCCTTTACTTCCACCCATCTTAATCCTTCCTATATTCCATCCCATATTATCCTCCCTTCCTTCTTTCCATCCCACATTCATCTTTCCTTCCTTCCTTCCTTCTCCTATCATCCTTCCTTCCTTCTTTCCTTCGTTAATTCCCCTATCATATCCTCCTTCCTTCCTTTTTTCCTTCCTTCCTTCCTTCCTTCTTTCCTTCCCTTGTCATGTCCTCTTTCCTTCATCTTCCCTTCCTTCATCCTTCCCTTGCCCAGTAACAATAAATCCCCTCTCCTTTACCTTCCTCTCAGCCCCACTCCACTCCATTCCCTCTCTTTCACCTCAGCCCCACTCCACCCCCTTCCCTCCCCATCCCCTCAGCACCACCCCACTCCCTTCCCTTCCCTCTCTTTCCTCTCAGCATCACTCCACCCCCAACCCACACCATCCTCTCAGCCCCACTACACCCCCACCCCACCCCTTCATTTCTGCCCCACTCCACCCCCACCCAAACCCCTCCCTACCCATTTACTTCTGCCCCCCTACACCCCCACCCCTTCCCATCACCTCAGCCCCACCCCTCCCCCTTCCTTTCACATCAGCCCCACACAACCCCCACCCCTTCCCTTCACATCAGCCCCAACCCACCTCTCCCCACTCCTTCACTTCTACCCCACCCCACTCCAGCCCCATCCCCTCAGCCCCACTCAACACCCAACCCACCCCCTTCACCTCAGCCCAACTCTGCCCCCTCCTTAATCCCAAGATCAATGAGAGTCGCCCGGGAGATTCAACGTGTCTTCACCAAAAGGCAAGAAAATTTCTGCCATTTATACAAAGGTCACTCCAACCAACCAACCAAACAACCACCTTAATAGAGAGATACTCGTGTTGGTGAATTGGAAGGTCTCTGATTCCTCCAAACTATTCCAAGCAACAGAACACCATTATTTTTGTTCATCTAGTCCTGTTTCCTGGCATACTTTGGACGAATCAAGGCATTTTTAATTGTACCAAAATTTTATTAACTCTCGTATGGTTAAATTGCACTGCAACCGATGCCACGAAAAAAACCCACTATACATATATACATACATACAGTACCTACATACAGTACATACATACATACATATATACATTATACATATATATACATATATACATACATACATACATACATACATACATACATAATTATTTACATACATACATACACATATATAGATTATATATGCATACATACATTATACATACATACATACATACATCCCTGTGTTCTGTGTTGGTGGCATCTTAGGGTTGATTTAGCGTGTTTCCTTGTGTTTGTTTACATGGAAAGTTTATGGTGTGTGTGTGTGTGAGAGAGAGAGAGAGAGAGAGAGAGAGAGAGAGAGAGAGAGAGAGAGGAGGGAGCAACAACCCCTTCCTTCCCTGCTCATCTATATCTTGAACGTGTGTGTGTGTGTGTGTGTGTGTGTGTGTGTGTGTGAGAGAGAGAGATGTAAACACGTGTATATTGATGTTGAGACTAACTGGTCAGGCCCTGTATGATTAGGAAGGCTGTACAGTTGCGGACACATGTAACAGTAAGAACATACATACATACATACACACATACATACATACATACACACATACATACATATATACTGTAAATACATACACACATATATACATACATGCATACATACATACATACATACATATATACTGTAAATACATACACACATATATACATACATGCATACATACATACATACATACATACATAGGCTACTCATAAAGTATTTTAATTAATGGGTTATATAGCACATTGTTTTGGGTGGTAAATCTGGAGCAAATGATTCCTCCAAACTATTCAAGGCAACAAGGTTTAGTACCATTATTTTTCTTCATCTGGGGCTGTTTCCTGGTATACTTTGGAGGAATCAAGGCTCTCCTCTTAAAGGCAGATTCTTTTGGCTGGTTAATATGAAGGTCTCTGTGTATTTGGCTGTGATTTTGTACATGTGTGTGTGTATGTCTGGTCGGTGTCCTGTGTGTGTGTGTGATTTTGTGCATGTGTGTGTGTATGTCTGGTCGGTGTCCTGTATGTGTGTGATTTTGTGCATGTGTGTGTGTATGTCTGGTCGGTGTCCTGTGTGTGTGTGTGTGTGATTTTGTGCATGTGTGTGTGTATGTCTGGTCGGTGTCCTGTGTGTGTGTGTGATTTTGTGCATGTGTGTGTGTATGTCTGGTCGGTGTCCTGTGTGTGTGTGTGTGATTTTGTGCATGTGTGTGTGTATGTCTGGTCGGTGTCCTGTGTGTGTGTGTGTGTGATTTTGTGCATGTGTGTGTGTATGTCTGGTCGGTGTCCTGTGTGTGTGTGTGATTTTGTGCATGTGTGTGTGTATGTCTGGTCGGTGTCCTGTGTGTGTGTGTGATTTTGTGCATGTGTGTGTGTATGTCTGGTCGGTGTCCTGTGTGTGTGTGTGTGATTTTGTGCATGTGTGTGTGTATGTCTGGTCGGTGTCCTGTGTGTGTGTGTGTGTGATTTTGTGCATGTGTGTGTGTATGTCTGGTCGGTGTCCTGTGTGTGTGTGTGTGTGATTTTGTGCATGTATGTGTGTGCTATATAACTATGCCAGGAAACAGAACTAGATTGACATTAAAAAAAAAAATATTGGTGGCCTGTTGTTGCTTTTCGATAACTATTGTGTATGAAATCGCATGTACACCTTCACTCTGAAATTATAATAAACATATGAATATTTATTTTTCTGCCACACACAGAGAGAGCAAGCAACACTTACAATAACAACACTACAATTCAGAACATGATTAACGTTATTTATTTTGCTGCCACAGAGAGGAAGCAACACTTACAATAACCACACTTACAATAACCACACTTACAATAACTACACTTACAATAACCACACTTACAATAACCACACTTACAATAACCACACTTACAATAACCACACTTACAATAACCACACTTACAATAACCACACTTACAATAACCACACTTACAATAACCACACTTACAATAACCACACTTACAATAACCACACTTACAATAACAACACTTACAATAACCACACTTACAATAACCACACTTACAATAACCACACTTACAATAACCACACTTACAATAACCACACTTACAATAACCACACTTACAATAACCACACTTACAATAACCACATTTACAATAACCACACTTACAATAACCACACTTACAATAACCACACTTACAATAACCACATTTACAATAACCACACTTACAATAACAACACTTACAATAACCACACTTACAATAACCACACTTACAATAACCACACTTACAATAACCACACTTACAATAACCACACTTACAATAACCACACTTACAATAACCACACTTACAATAACCACACTTACAATAACCACACTTACAATAACCACACTTACAATAACCACACTTACAATAACCACACTTACAATAACCACACTTACAATAACCACACTTACAATAACCACACTTACAATAACCACACTTACAATAACCACACTTACAATAACCACACTTACAATAACCACACTTACAATAACCACACTTACAATAACCACACTTACAATAACCACACTTACAATAACCAATTCAGTACCTACATGACTAAAGTTATTTTCCTTATCAAAATATTAATAGCACGTGTCAGTCCTTTGCAATCGTAGTTTTTACCTCGACAATAATTATAAAATCATTTCTCACACACGATGTCAATGAAAAAAAAATATGTGACCTGCATGTGTGGCATTCCTGAGCAAATCCTGAGAGCAATTTCCACACAATATATCACACGAGAAAAAATGGCTTATGTGACATTTCTGAGACCATTTTCCACACACTATGTCACACGAAAAAAAACTGGTTTGTGTGACATTTCTGAGACCATTTTCCACACACTATGTCACACGAGAAAAAATGTCTTGTGTGATATTTCTGAGACCATTTTCCACGCACCATATCACACACACACACACACACACACACACACAAAATTATAAGAAAAAATTGGGTTGAACACCTGGAGAAAAATGATATGATAACAGAGAGACAATTTGGGTTTAGGAAGGAAAGATCATGTGTTACAAACTTACTAAGTTACTATACGAGAATATCAGAAAAATACAAGAAAGAGAAGGATGGGTGGATAGTATTTACCTAGACTTTAAAAAAGCCTTTGACAGAGTTCCACACAAAAGACTTATATGGAAATTACAACATAAAGGAGGAGTGAACGGAAAACTACTAAAATGGATGGAAGATTTCCTTGAAGGAAGAAAAATGAGAACAGTACTAAGAGGGAACTATTCTCCATGGCTGAAGGTGATGAGTGGAGTTCCTCAAGGCTCAGTATTGGCACCAATAATGTTCTTAATATATATAAATGATATAGAAGTAAATAGTACAGATGGCACTTACATGAATATGTTTGCTGATGATGCAAAGGTACAAAGAACAATTAATAATGAAGACTGCTGTAAAAAGTTACAAGATGACTTGGACAAAATGGTAGAGTGGAGTAATAAATGGCAGATGGAGTTTAATGCAGATAAATGTCATGTTATAAAGTTTGGAAAAAGTGAGAAAAGACCAAATTGGCAATACAAACTTGGAAACAAAATATTAAATGAAGCAGAGAAAGAAAGAGACTTAGGGGTAATGATAAATAAAAAATTAACACCAGATGATCATATAAATGAAAAAGTGAGAAGCATGTATGCATTGTTAGCAAATATGAGAGTGGCCTTCACTTATATAGATGAAGAAATGGTCAAGAAAATAATAACATCCTTTATAAGGCCTACCTTAGAATATGCTGCAGTAGTATGGAACCCACATTTAAAGAAACATATCACTAAATTAGAAAAAGTACAAAGAGCAGCAACAAGATGGCTACCAAGTCTAAGAGAACTAAGCTATGAAGAAAGACTAAAGAAACTAAAATTACCCAAACTAGAAGAAAGACGAAAGAGAGGAGATATGATTATGGTTTACAAATGTGTCACAGAAAAAGAAAAGATAGATATAGACAACTTATGTCAACAAGGAATACCTACAATGAGAGGACACAGTAAGAAATTAATTAAAAGAAGAGGAGATAAAGATGTACAGAAATATAGCTTTCCCAATAGAGTAATAGACGAATGGAACAAATTACCAGAAGAAGTGGTGTGTGTCAAAAACATACATAACTTTAAAGAAAAATATGATAATTGTGATTTAAAATACGGGACATTACGAGCTTGACTCAATCCTGTAAAGATACAAATAGGTAAGAATAGGTAAGAACACACACAAAACAGAAAAGCTTGAGTGACACGGCTTTTTTATTGGTCACGTTAGAAAGGTAAGGATTAGCGAGCGAGCGAGCAACCTTCACCTACCTCCTCCTCCTCCCTTCGTGATACGGTAAACTAGTATTATCTCGTGTCGTGTTTACCTTATGGATATTGCCCATGCATGACTCCAACACAATCTCCCTTCTCTTCATTATTAAGTTAAAAACAAGACTCTGTGACCAGATCTTTGCAAACTCTATACCGTTGTCCATAGTTGGTTGGTTGGTCCTCTTTACTACCAACGACATAATATTATAAAGTTCCTTCATCAAATGCCATTAATA
>JAWQEG010005784.1:60000-66879 GCA_033782935.1 Petrolisthes cinctipes | reverse complement strand
TAAGCTTTGTATACTGTGAATTTAAGCTTTGTACTTGGAATTCTATTAAGCTTTGTATACTGTGAATTTAAGCTTTGTATTGGGAATTTTATTAAGCTTTGTATACTGTGAATTTAAGCTTTGTACTGGGTAATTAATTAAGCTTTGTATACTGTAAACTTAAGCTTTCTACTGGGAATTTTATTAAGCTAGGTTTTGAAAATTTATTAAGCTTTGTAGTTGGGAATTTTGCTCTGCACTGGGAAATAAATTAACACGGAAAAAATATGATTTCATTATAACAACAGTCTTTCCCACCTAACATTCATCCTTTCAATTGGTTTGCAAGTGTTATTGAATTCAGGGTGACGTATTTCACTCTGGGAACAGTGAGACAACTTTACTTTTCACAAGATAATCCCTTTTTCCTTAAGATATAATATTTAAATTGAATTAACACCATTTCAGTCAGTATGTCTAATCTCACTTACACAAAACATATATACATACATACATACAAATGTCTCTTATTATTTCTATTTCAATCTCTCAGTCAGTCAGTCAGGTGTGAGAGTATAAATATTTATAGAAAACTTTTAAAAAATGAGTTATTGTTTCCATGTATAAAAACTCCGGCGGCACGAAGGCGCGAAAAAAAAAAAATGAAACAATATGAAACACGACAAAATTGAGGAGAGCGATCGTTCACCTGGGGCAGAGGCTCGTTCGGAAATGTCGCCGTGTTTTCTTGTCAACAATTTGTCAGCAGGGATTTCCGGCAGTGATAAATATGCAGCGGCAAACAAAAAAATAGCTCAGCGTTCGAATGTGTCGAGGAATTGCAGTTTTATGATATTACTCCGGCTATAAAATTCAGTTGGAAAAGGTTAGTTAGTTAGTTAAGGGACCATATGAAAATTGGATATGAATGAGTCCTTCAATTATAGCCACGAAACACCTCTTTGTATGGAAGGAGTTTGTTTTGTGCATGGTCAGGAGGAATGAGAAGTCTCTATATTTTTCATACACGATCACAGGGTCTTTAAAGCTTATTCATTATTCATGTTTCTGTTTCTTTAATTTTACGAGTATTTTCAGATTTTTTCTTCACCAAAACTCTATCCCATCCCATCCCATCCCATCCCAACCACCTCTCCTTTTTTCCATAATTAACTATATAATCCAACTTCACTCTACTTCCTTTCCCCTTATCCTCCTATAATCTCTTTTCACCTCCCTCCCAACCTCCCTTTTCATCCTCCACTTCACTCCACTATTTTCGTTTTTCTCTGCTTCACCACTTACTTTCTAGCTCCCTACCCTTAATCCTCCACCTACACACCTTTTTTTTTTTTCTTCCACCTACTTCCATTCCATACACCACACACACACACACACACACACACCACCACCACCACCACCTCACACACACACACCACCACCACCACCACCTCACACACACACACACACACACACACACACACACACACACACACACACACACACACACACCACCTCACCTCACTTCTCCACCTCCTTTTCTAATCACAAAGTTCCATTTCCCGGTCTCCATCCAGTCTTTTTTTTTTTTTTAGGGGGGGTGGACCATTCTGTTGTCTAATTTCTCTTTGGTCTGATCCTCTCTCTCCTCCCAACTGGAACACCATTTCCTCTCTTTCCTTCCGCATTTCCTTCGACCCTTGTCCACTGCCACCAACACCACCACCACCACCCCATATGCTCTAGTCTGTCTGTCTGTCTATCTGTCACTTTATCTGTGTATCTGTCTGTTCTTTCGTTTGTCTGTCTGTCTGTCTGTCTGTCTATCCTTTTGGCCCTCCATCTGTCTGTCACTCTTTCTCTCTCTTCTTCATCTATTTTAATTCCTCAATTCTCACCATTATCTATTTTCCACTTTTTCTACATTCTACCTCTCCCTGCTTTTTTTAATATTGCTTCCCCTCCCCCTTCCTTTCCCTGCTACTACGCATATTATATTTCCCCTTCCCTTCAACTTCCTCTCAGTATTCTCCCCTCCTCCCCCCTTTCCTCCTTCCCCTCTTGTGACAACAGAGGGGAGAAAATTTCCCCTGGGAGGCTGTGTTGCCAATGAGGGAGTCGCGATATCATGAAGAGGGGAAACGGGAGGGAAGGAAAGAATTAGGAAAGGAGGGATGATAGGAGTGAAAAGAAGAGACGAAGAAGAGGGGAAGGGAGATGGAGTGATAAGGAAGGGGGAGAGGAGAGAACAGGAGAGAGGGAGAGAGGAGAAGAGGAGATGAGAGGGGAGAAGAGGAGAGGGTAAGGAGAGAAGAGATGAGATGAGAGGGAGGAAAAGAAAAGAGAGAAGTAAAGGGGAAGGAAAATAGGAAGATAAGGGGATGGACGGAGGGGAAAAAAGGAGAGGAAAGAAGAGGGTAAGAGAGAAAGGTAAAGGAAAGGAGTTTAATTTTCCTTTTACCCTTCTGACCACACACTCCCTCCCTCCCCCCTCCCCCTCCATCCCTCCTTTTATTCTCTTCCCCATTCTTTCCTTACCTTTTTCCCATCCTCCATTCCTGTTTCTTCACTCACTCACTCACTCACTCACTCACCCACCCACCCACCCACCCACTCACTCACTCACTCACTCACTCTTCTCTCTCTCTCTCTCTCTCTCTCTCTCTCTCTCTCTCTCTCTCTCTCTCTCTCTCTCTCTCGAGACAACCACCTTGCCGTCGGTGAGAGAGCTTGTGTGATCTGTTTGAATTTTGCTAGCTATGCTGGGGGACATTTAGTCCAGTTGGGTTACCCGTGCCAGAAAGGTAGCGTTATTGGATCCTGACTAAGAGTTGTCAAATCTTCATGTTAATATTAAGTTTCACAACTGCTCTCCAACTGTCCTAAAAAAAAAAAAAAAAAAAAAAATCTTCATCACTTTCGATATAAGTTTTTATTGTTAAGGACCTCACCAGCTACCTTATGCCGTGTGAGAAGGGAGGCTTTGGAACCTCCTAAAACAACGCCTTTTAACGCTCACAGGTTTCGAAAGGGCTGAGATTGAAGGGATCTCAGGCGTGTGGGGGTACGAGTAATGGAGATGCCTCAGGACCCCCGTAGGTATTCTCTTAGATTAATAAGCCTGACCAGCTCCCTGTGACCGTTCTTAGGTGCCTAAAGGCTCGACTGCTCTTTGGTGAGAGAGCTTTCGTGCCTCGCTGGCTGCCAGGCCAGTAAAAGATCTCGGATTAAGTCGTGGACATTTAGTTTTACTATTTGCTTTAAGTTTGGCCGCGGATGGAGGATTAGTAGGGATTAGTAGGACGACGGTTACACTTCAAGCACCCCTGTCGAAAAATCAGAGTCCCATTTACTTAGGACTCTTGTGCTGCTCAGTTGGGAGCTGCGGCACGATTGGGGCCGTCCGTCGACCAGGGGAGACCTTAGGGTTGGTGTGCTTGGCTCATAAGGTTCTGTTGGCCGAACGACCGGAAACCTTCTGGAAGTAGGCGGATGAGACTTATGCGAGACCAAATCACACTACCCTTTCTTTTATATTATTGGTCTGAAATTGAATTAGAGCGAGATGACTGGTCCATCAGCAAGAAAATTTACATGTACTACATGCAAGGTGTACCGCTGGTGTGAGGACTTCAGCGGGAGGAGTGCGAGCGACCTAGACTCCTCGAGTGTCTGCGACTTTTGCAACTCGAGGAGAGGTTGATGAAGCACATCTCACTGCTCACGAAGGAGAACAACTCCCTAAAGGAGGAAGTTCTCCGAATGGACTCACAGAGGTGTGACTGCCATGTGAGAGACAAGGCAGTCCAAGGAGCTTCTTCACCGGAGAGCTCCACCACGGCGGTAAAGAATAAGAAGAAGAACAAGAAGAAGAACAACAAGAAGAAGAACAACAACAACAAGAAGAACAGCAATGAAGAGGGAAAAGAGACTGCAGAAGGAAAAGATACTGCAGAAAAGTGTGATGAAAAAGAGGAGGGGAATATGGAGAAGGGAGAAAAACCCAAGAAGACAGTTGAGGAGGGATTAGAAGAAAGTGAGGAATCAAATAAGAAGGAAAAGAAAATGAAGAAGAAAAAGAAGAAGAAGAAGAAGCAACCTGGAGGAAGTGACGAGCCCGGCAGGAATTCAAAACACTCTCGGGTTCCTCACAAGGCATCTCGTGCTCCTACCAAGGAGAGGCCTGTGGATATACACATTGTAGGTGATTCCCAGGCACGAGGGCTGCAACCCCTAATGGCAGATCGCCTTCACACTTCTGTGAAGGTGAATTGTTTGCCAGGTTATGGCAATGCTGACCTCCGAAAGGAAGCTGAGAGGATCCAAACGTCCAGATCTGCTGTCATTGCACTCATGGTGAGTGGTAATGACATCTACCTGAGAAATGGTAGAGTAGGCATGACCGAAGGAGTCCTCTCGGATGTGCTCGGTGCAGTAGATGACTGTGGGTTAAAAACCCGCAGAAGGGTAGTTGTCGGCATGCTCCCAAGGAGAGGCCCTTTAGGGACTGCTCTGTCAAAGAACATTGCAGTAAATCAGCGCCTGGCTGATTTGTGTACTGCCGAGGGGGTGTTCTTTGTGGACCCCTACACCTCACTCTTTGGTAGAGACGACCTCTACCAGAGGGATGGCACACATCTCTCACTAAAGGGGAAAGAAGTGCTTTCCAAATTAATGGAAGACGCCGTCCGACGATGTCTCAGGAGCACTCAACCGAGCGTGGAGGAGAGCCCTCGTCGCTATGCTAGAGTGACCCCAGAGAAGACATTCGCTGAGATCCTGAAGAAGGATATCCCCAGCACTACCAAGACAATGACCAAACCGGGAAACGGAGGAGTATAGGGAGCCCTGCAGTTGGGGGTTCCCTGAAGGTTCTATTGTTCAACGCCAGGTCCATCCGAAACAAGTTTTTGGAACTGCGGGCCCTCGTTGCGACAGAGGAACCCGAGATGGTGGCCATAACGGAGTCATGGTTGAGAACCTCAGACAGAGATCTTGAAGGGGAATTCGTGATTCCAGGCTACCAACTCTTCCACAAAGATAGAGAGGACAGAGGGGGTGGTGGTGTGCTGTTGTATGTAAAGAACTCCATCAAATCGATGACCTGCAACATCACATCGAACCACGAGCTCCTTGGAGTTGACCTAGAAATAGGCACTGCAAAATACAGAACCCTGCTGCTTTATAGACCCCCTGGACAACTCAGTGAGATGGACAGGGACCTATACCAGTTGCTGGGTGAACTAGTGGACGGCAGGGTGTGCATCCTTATGGGGGACTTCAACACACATGTTGACTGGGAAACCAGAGAGCCCTCTGCCGAGAACACACCACTCTTGGAGTTTGTAAATGATGAATTCCTCACTCAATGGGTAAGGGAGCCAACAAGAGGTGCTAACATACTCGACTTGGTCCTCACCTCAGAGGATGACATCATTCAAGACCTCTCTGTAAACGAAGAAATAGGTGGAAGCGACCACAAGCTTATAAGATTTTCAGTTAAGGTCCCTAATATGGAGTCCGTGACCCCGGTGCATAGAAAATTAGACATGGGGAGAGCGAACTTTGCAGGTCTTCGTGAAAGTGTTGCTGAAATGGAACTAGAGGAGGGAGAGAGTGCTGATGATCTGTGGAGGTCATTCTTGTTTTCCTTCATGGAACTTCAGTCGCGCTTTATTCCTCTGAAGGGAACAGGTCAGAAGTTCATTCAACCTAAGTGGTTTAATCGGGAAATCCGTAACCTACTAAGGGAGAGGAGAACTGCGTATCGTCGAGCGAAGACATCTGGGGACTTTGACGGTCATAGAAGACTGAATCGAAACGTGAAGTCCAAAATAAGGGCGGCTAAGCGTGCTGAGGAGGTCCGTGTGGCTAGACTCTGCAAAGAGAACCCCAAGGAGTTTTTCAGTTATGTGAATGGCCGTAAACCAATCCGACGCAGGATCGGTCCCTTGGTGAATGAGGATGGAGCATTGATGCACTCTGATGCAGAAAATGCTAACCTCTTAAATGAGTATTTCTCTTCAGTGTTCTCTGAGGAGAGTGGTCCCATTCCCGAACCTTTGGACTCCTTCAGTGAGAAGTTGGAGTCAATGGTCTTCACCCAAGAAGAAATCGAGAGAAAAATAATCGAATTAAAAGCAAACAAGTCCCCCGGTCCGGATGGGTTCTTACCTAGAGTGCTGAAAGAAGTGCATGGTGAAGTATCACGGCACCTGTGCATGGTCTTCAACAGGGTAATCCAGACTGGATGCGTTCCTAGAGACTGGCGTGAGGCAGAGGTGACTCCTATCTTCAAGAAGGGAGATGCTAGCCAACCGTCAAACTACAGACCCATCAGTTTAACCTCGATAGTCTGTAAACTCATGGAGAGCATCATGGTGGACAAAATAACAGCACACTTAGAATCAAATTTGCTACTGAGGGGTTCCCAGCATGGGTTCCGGCAGCACCGGTCATGCCTCACAAATCTGGTGGAATTCTTCCATTTTGTTTTCAGTGAGCATGATCGGGATAAAGCGGTCGATGTTGTCTACTTAGACTTTCAGAAAGCCTTTGATAAGGTACCCCACCGCCGCCTCCTTCGGAAAGTGCGTGCACTGGGCATAGACGGAAATGTGGCAAATTGGATAGAGAACTGGCTAAGTGACAGACGGCAGCGGGTGGTAGTGAATGGACAGGCTTCAGAGTGGGTGCCCGTTACTAGCGGCGTTCCCCAAGGTTCTGTTCTGGGACCACTACTGTTTATCATCTATGTTAATGACGTGGATGGTGACATGGTTGCCAAGATTTCCAAATTCGCCGATGATACTAAGCTTGGTATGAATGTCGCGAAAGAAGGAAATACTACCCGCTTACAAGAAGATCTTAGGAAGATCGGGGAGTGGTCTGACACGTGGC
>JAWQEG010005784.1:55000-57500 GCA_033782935.1 Petrolisthes cinctipes | reverse complement strand
TCTACTGCTATAAAATTAATCCCCCACTCTTTATACTGAGGAATACGACCATAATCTTTACTCCTCTGTTTTTTTTTTCTCTCTCTCTTTTTTTTTCTTTTTTCTTTTTTTCTCTCTCATTTAATATTATACTTTTATATAAGGTCATACTGTTGTTATTCTTCCCTGACTAACCTGAACTACTTATAAAATTAATACTCCAATACTATTTTATCATTTATTTTTATTCCATTAATTTCTTTCTTTATTTTTTTTTTTATTTTTTTTTTATCATATATCACAGAAGAGCAGCCGGAGGGAGAGTGGAGAGAGAGAGATGAAACTTATGTCCACGACTGACTAACTCACTCACTCACTCACTCACTGACTGACTGACTGTACACATCCCTTGCCTAGAGCCTAAATCTATTTACTACAAAGAAAATCCTACGGTAGGCATCAAACTTTGTCTCAACTTTTACGGAGCAGAACAACTTCCCTCTGGCTCTTCCACAATTTTATTTTTCATTCTGGTAATTGAAAACTTAGCGTTGGGGTAAATTCAATTATTACGCATTCTTGATATCTTATTACTCCTTGAGCATTTAAAATTTATATTAGAGAGTTACCACTGACTTATAAGGGGGTGCAGGAGTAGGGGACAGGTTTGTGGGGGTGGGGGGGCTGGGGGGTACGGGAATAGGGGGACAGGCTTGGGGTGGGTAGAAAACCTGTAACCTAGCTATTCCCGCACAACCCTAACCACCCCCCAAGCTTGTCCCCCTACTCTCGCACCCCCCCCAAAACCACAAGCACCCCCTTAAACCCCCCCCCCTTCCGAGCCTGTCCCCCTACTCCCGCAACCCCTTAAAGAGGATACAGTCTTGTAGGTAAATCTGCAGGCTACAAATTCCTTCCAACTTAACCAGGAAACAGGAGGGACACTATAACTAACCATATAGTACCTCAGTATACGAGTTGAAAATTTCGTAGCAGGGTTTGAAGGAATCAGTAGCCCCTCCCACCCACCCACCCACCCCCACACCACCACACCCCCTACATTTCGGCCCCAACGGATGATGACCCAGTTCCCCTGATGCTTCCTGAAAACTTTATTATGCAGAGATAATTATGTATATATCTCTTCATAATTATTTCCCAACCAACCATGATACTTTAGAATGAATGCTCACTCTCTCTGTGTCACTGTATAATATCTTAGGGCGTTTCTAGTGTCTTTTCACCTGTGTGTATATTTCATCATCCTTTTAAGGGGGTGCGGGAGTAGGGGACAGGCTTTGGGGGGGTGCGGGAATAGGGGGACAGGCTTTGGGGGGGTGCAGGAATAGGGGGACAGGCTTTGGGGGGGGTGCGGGAATAGGGGGACAGGCTTGGGGTGGGTAGAAAGTCTGTCCCCTATTCCAGCACCCCCCTAACCCTCCCCCCCCCCAAAGCCTATATATCCCCTACTCCCGCACCCCCTAAAAGCCCCCACACACCCCTAACCCCCCCCCCAGCCTGTCCCCCTATTCCCGCACCCCCTAAAAACCCCCACACACCCCTAAACCTCCCCCCTAAGCCTATCCCCTACTCCCGCACCCCCTAAAAAACCCCACACACCCCTAACCCCCCCCCCCCCCCAAGCCTGTCCCCCTATTCTCGCACCCCCTTAAGACACTTCCACAGCTTTAGCATTACCTGAAATAAATATAATTACAGTGGCAAATCTTCCTTCTTCTGTCTCTTGAGAAAATGAGGGATAAAAGTGAGAGAGAGATGAAAGTCAGATAAAACGACGAAAAAATAAATAAAGGAAATAAAACCTGGGGTAAAATGCTGAGACGAATATATTTGACTGCACTCACTTCTCATACGTTTATTTAGGGATTCTTCAGCTCATTATCGTTTCATAATAATGCTTTAACTATTTATATATATATATGTATGATTTAGAGATGTATTCAATTTGCCTACTCTAAAATCCACAAAGGTAGCACAATAGCTGAATTTTATTTGACTTAAGGTAGCCTATATATATATTTTTTTTTTCATGTAGTGTACTGAATTTTGTTAATAGAATATAGTCTTTGTATGCCATTTGTATACTTCTGTGTGTGTGTGTGTGTGTGTGTGTGTGTGTGTGTGTACTTGTGAGTGTGAGTGTATGTTTATGTCTATATGTGTTTGTGTTTGTGTGTGTGTGTGTGTGTGTGTGTACGTACTAGTGAGTGTATGTTTATGTCTATGTGTGTGTGTGTGTGTGTACTTGTGAGTGCATGTTTATATCTATGTGTGTGTGTGTGTTCATGTACGTGTGTGTGTGTGTGTGTGTGTGTGTGTGTGTGTGTACAAAAAAGCAAAAAAAAAAAAAAAAAAATGAGGAGAAAGGAGGATCAGCATGAGTTGCATACAAGAACAACATCGCGGTTCAAAACAACTGAATAAGACAACAAGGGGAGAGGGAGAGAAGAAAGCCCAGACGCTCAGACAAGAAAGACGCAGGAAAAATATATGAAGAAGA
>JAWQEG010005784.1:0-50000 GCA_033782935.1 Petrolisthes cinctipes | reverse complement strand
GAGGGTGTGGAAGAGGTGGGGTTGGAGGAAGAGGTGGGGTTGGAGGAAGGGGAGGGTGTGGAAGAGGTGGGGTTGGAGGAAGGGGAGGGTGTGGAAGAGGTGGGGTTGGAGGAAGAGGTGGGGTTGGAGGAAGGGGAGGGAGGGTGTGGAAGAGGTGGGGTTGGAGGAAGGGGAGGGAGGGTGTGGAAGAGGTGGGGTTGGAGGAAGAGGTGGGGTTGGAGGAAGGGGAGGGAGGGTGTGGAAGAGGTGCATGGGGTTGGAGGAAGAAGAGAGAGGGTCGGTAAAGTATAAGTGCTTGGATGCAACGTGAATATTTTTCTTCGAATAATACCTAATGGTTACGTTTACCTACCATTGTTCATTATAAAGGAAGGAAAGTCAATAAAAGCATCAACAGATTAACTATAAGCTTGTAAGGTATATCATTTACAACAACAACAACAACAATAACAGCAACAACTAATATGAATACGACTAATAATGAAAAAAAATTATTATACTCTACACCAAAATGGTTATAATTACTATGTCGCCCTAAAGCCTTGTGGTGAGTGGGGATGGCCGTGTCGCTCACAGGGATTGTTGTTGGCTTTACTCTTCTTTCATTTCCACAGCAACAACAACAACAACATACACGAGGACACAATGTACGTACAGCCGAGTGGTTAGTGTTCTGGACTCGTAACCTAGAGGTCGGGAGATCGATCCTCTCAGGTGAGGGCCTGAGAATATTAACTCTTCCGATTTGAGTTTGAGGCACTAACTATAAGGCCACCGAACGTCGTAAAACACCCTCGCTGGTACCATAACAGCTGCAGTATTTGGGAATTACCCTCACTTACCTCCCTCTGTGGCTGGGTACCAGTTCGGAAGTCGTGACGTGTGTGTGTGTGAGTAGCAGTTGACCTGGGCCACGGTAACGGGCTTGATGAAGCCTATGTCCTGTGTCGAAAGATATATAAAAAAATTAAAAAAATTTGCGTCCATCTCATGTACTTAGTATTGCTAATATGACCAGATAGTTGCATTCTGAACCAGTTTTTATTCCAACAACATACGTAATTTACCATATGAGAACTATATCTGTCATCTCTGCATTAAAATTGTATTACAACATTACTATAACTAATACATACGTAGGTGGAAATGAAGCGAACTTGTGCTGTCGACTGTACCTGCCCCATGTTCAACTCGACCCACACTCTCTCTACACTTGTGATTTGTATTTTCTTTGTTGTTACTAGGCCACACAACTCACAATACAGAAATATTTTACAACATGGGGCCAATTTATTCACACAGAGAATACAATTAGTGCGATATGTAAAAATTATTATTATTATTATTATTATTATTATTATTATTATTATTATTATAGTAGTATCGGAGGAAAAAGTATGCACATTGAGCCAGATTCTAAAGTGGCTATATTATACAGCAGAGGTCACTGTAATCACATGTTTGTTTGTGGAGATTTTTGCTTTTCTGGCCCCAACCAAAAAAATAAAAAATAAACAGAATTAGATGCATTTGAAGGGGATTGAAAATGACAATATGAGATGAAAAATATAAAGAATCGTGAGAGAGGCAACATCAGATCAATAGAGGAAGGCGAAAACACAGCAACGAAGGAGACACAGACAAAGACTGAGTAAAAGAAAAGAGGAGAAAACTTTGAGAGTGAGTCTAAGAGAGTGATTCCGCAAATTACACAGTGAATGAGAAAGAGACTGAAGAAAGGAGATAAAGAGGGACAGAGTGAGATAAACGGGGGAACAGATAGTGAGGAGAAAAGAGGAAAGGAGGGAGAGAGAGATTGGGAAGGAAGTTGAGAAAAGAGGAAAGGAGGGAGAGAGAGATTGGGAAGGAAGTTGAGAAATGGAAGGAAGGAAGGAGGGAGGGAGAGAGAGATTGGGAAGGAAGTTGAGAAATGGAATGAAGGAGGGAGGGAGAGAGAGATTGGGAAGGAAGTTGAGAAATGGAATGAAGGAGGGAGGGAGAGAGAGATTGGGAAGGAAGTTGAGAAATGGAATGAAGGAGGGAAGGAGAGCAAGAGGGGACGAGGGAGAGTGGGAATGTGGGAAGGAAAGGTGGAGGGAGAGAGAATGTAGAAATCGATCGAGAAAAGAAAGTTAATTAATAAAAAGAAAGAGAGGGAAGAGAGAAAATACGAGAAAGATACAAAGAGACACCTGGAGAGAGAGATAAGGACACAGGGGAGAAGAAGACATCCAGAACCCACAAAAGAAGCTACAGAAAGTTACTGAAGGACCTTGTGATCGAGTATGAGAATTGGAGACTTCTGATTCCTACTGACTATGCTATGAAACACGCTCCTTCTCTATAAGTGGTGTTTCGTGGCAATATTAGAAGGACTGATCATTTACCCCCGATATTCTGACTGCATCACTGGCTCGCAAGGAGGGAGACATTTGCTAGCTCTACCACAGGCGATGCTCTCGTGTGACTCCCCGGCGGTACAACACACAATGATAATATGGTTAAGGGGGTGCGGGAGTAGGGGACAGGCTTGGGGAGGGGGTTTGGGGAGTGTGGGAATAGGGGGACAGGCTTGGGAGTGGGAATAGGGGGACGGGTTTGGGGTGTGTGGGAATAGGGGGACAGGCTTGGGGTGGGTAGAAAGCCTGTCCCCTATTCCAGCACCCCACTAACCCCCAGCCTGTCCCCCTACTCCCGCACCCTCCCAAGCCTGTCCCCCATTCCCGCACCCCCTTAAGGGCATAGTATTGTGTTTCTAAATCTGGAGCAACCGATTCCTACAAGCCAATCCAAGCAATATTATTTTTGTTGATATGGTACAGTTTCTTGGCATACTTTGGAGGAATCAAGGCGCTCTTATGTACCAAATGTATACTGCCTCCTTAAAGAGAGTCAATAAAATATACATGCAGATAATTAAACAGTTAAGATGAACAAAAATAAACAAATAGATATATATATATAACAAGCATATGAATAAATAAATGAATATGTCAAGAATAATTGCATGGATGAATAAGGAGATGCAAAAGATGAATAACATAAATGTATATATCAATAAACTAGAACGTTATTGTGTCCGAGTGCAACGGTGTGTCTCAGTTAGGGTGCAAGCCAATGGTAGGTAACCCCAGCATGTGTAGCCCAATATTGTTCCTGCTGTTGTTGACGTTATACTACTCTGACCTCACCTGACTTAACTTGACCTGACTTGACTTAACTTGACTTGACCTCACCTGATATGACTTGACTTGACCTCACCTGATATGACTTGACCTGAGTTGAATCGATTTAACCTCACTTGACCTGATATGACTTAACTAACTTGACCTCACCTGACTTGATTTGACCTGAGTTGACTTGACTTACCCTGATTTAACCTCGGACCTTCAAGGTGGCGGAGTAAGACGGCCACTTTGTTGTACATACAGTGTTGCCAATGTTTTAAAACCACTATTGGACGGAATTGACAATATTACCAGAGATTCCTAGCCCATATAATCTGATAATTGCAGTGTTTCCAATGTTTTATAGCCACGTTTGCACGATTTTTACTATACTAACAAAGGTTCCTAGCCCATTTAATTTGGCATTTGCAGTGTTGTCAATGTTTTATAGCCACATCTGCACGATTTTGACAATACAAACAAAGTTGCTAGACCATTTAATTTGGTAATTGCAATGTTGCCAACGTTTTATAGCCATTTATTGACAACTTTTACAGTACAGTAAAGGCGGAGCGAGACGGCCATGTTATTGTACATATAGTATTCCCATTGTTTTATAGCCGCATTGGGAAAGAATTAACAATATTACCAGAGATTCCTAACCCATTTAGTCTGATAAATGCAATGTTTCTAACGTTTTATAGCCACGATTGTATGATTTTGACAATAAAAACAAAGGTTTGTATCATATTTAATTTGGTAACTGCAGTGTTGCGAACGTTTTATAGCCATTTTTTGACAACTTTTAAAGTACAGAAAAGGGAGAGCTAGATGGCCATTTTGTGGTACATACAGTGTGTGACGGTGATGTGAGAATGATTAGATAATGTAATTTATAATATGATAATTACAACTTACCTTGCCCTGTTAATTTATGATCTCGTTGGTTGGCTGCAGCGAAGAACAAAAAGTCGGGGATCAATTCCCCGTTTAGGCCTCAAGCACCACGCACATAATAATAATTTATGTTAAGGGTTCTTCCCGATATATATGTATTTATATAGATAACAAATCTACTGGTGCACTTAAACAACCAATTGCAAATTTTCTATATTTATTCAACTCCAGTATGCCAACATGAATAAATTAATTTCACACACACACACACACTCACGCCACGCTAACTAGCTACTCGCTACGTCTCGTTCGTATACGTGACGATAGTCTAGGTTACGTTAACACTTGTAGTAATTCTATCAATTGTTACGCGAGTTGGAATATTTCTTAATGTCTCACACTTGGGAATAATTTAGAGTCTCACAACACACTCGTTATTTTCTTCAAAGATCCAACTTCCCCCTCACCTAATTCAGTGACTGAACCAGCGTCAATGCAACTAGTCAGTATACAACTGTAAAGCCTTGTGAAATCGTGTAATATACAACGAATTCGGCGTCTACGTTGATCCTTCCCCACTCAACACGTGGAGGATTGATCTAGGTAAGGGAAGCTGACGAGTGTGTCCTTCCTTCCAAGTGTCCTGTTCCAACTGACCTATATTTCCAAAATTGACTGGAGGCTGGAAGTTCAAAATTTCTACTGACTCCTCCTCCTATCTGTGTTCGTTTGTCCTAACTGGCTACGATTACATTGTACCCACTTATACTGAGTTATACATGCAATTGCAATTTACCTATGGCGTGCTAATAATTCCCGATAATTCCCCTCCACTTCACGATCATTTGCAATACCATAAGTTACCCTGGTAGCATAAATGATTAATACAAGTTGTAATTAACCTGCGAACACCTATAGGACTGGATGTGGCAATTCAGTTGAAACATGACCCTTTTTCCCTTTTTCTACCTGGTCTATTTTTAATACTACCTGGGGATTAACTAGCTGCACCCCCAACTTAACCCACTCCTGTCTCCTTTGTCTCAGGAATGGAATATTCCAGAACCTTCTCTAGAACATTCTATAATGACACCAGTATGGAACATTCCAACTCTCTGTAATTCAAATTACGTCACGAGTATTATGTCTGACTCGTGACATTCGCCCACACAAAGAGACATTGCTCTATGCAATGTTTAATAGATTCGTGAAGTGGTAACAACGCCTTTGCATGTACAACTATTACAATAACAATTCATCCACACTTCACTTATTCTTGTATGTGTCAATTACTATCACCAGTTACGTGTTCATTTTTGCCAATGAGTGGAAAACTCCCAACAGTTACTTTAGCTTTTCAATCTTAGGAAGAAACTCCGAGACAAGAATGAATGTACTTGGTAATTTCTGCTCAGTACAATTTGTACACATTTAAGCAATATATAAGTGTGGTGTATGTAATGCATTGTGTATTTGTTACATAATATGTAGGAAATGCAACAATATCTCTGGAAGGCAATACATATATTAGTAATTATCCGAGCCTGGGATCAGAGTAAACCGCTAGAATCTGTGTCTTGGATAAGGTTACACAAAATACTGCAATAATAATTCTGGAAGGCAATATATTGTTAGTAAATTATCCGAGCCTTGGACCAGAGTAAACCGCTAGAGTCCGTGTCTTGGATAAGTTGCACAAAATACAATACATAGAACATCGGATTTTCCCAACACCCTAGGAACCCCCTTGATCTGAGTCGCATAAGACTCGTGCTCGTTGCGCTCGGAGAGGTAACAATTACGAGCAATTCGACCCGGAGGATACTTCTGCCGGTCGATCTTTGCATGAATATTTACTCGGTTAACACTAATTAACGAGCAATTTGACCCGGAGGATAATTCTGCCGGTCGATCTTCGCATGAATATTTACTCGGTTAACTCTCCTTCAAGCAATCGTGACATAAGGTCCGCCCCGACATTAGCACTTCCCTTTATGTATCGCACAGTGAAGTTGAACTGTTGCAGATAGAGGGCCCAGCGCATAAGTCGTGCGTTGGCGTTCTTGGATGTACGCAAACTCTCCAGAGGCATATGATCGGTTTCTAACACAAAATTATCACCATACAGATAGTAGTAGTATTTCTTAATACCTTCTACTACTGCCAGAAGTTCCTTTTCCACTGTACTGTAATTTTCTTCAGCAGACTTCAGTTTACGACTGTGATATGCAACAGGGAATATTTCCCCATCCTTCTCCTGGAATAGGACTGCACCAATCTGTGTGGAAATTTCCACTGAACATGCATTCTTAACCCCTGGTATATTCCCTATTACCAAATCTGACACAGGATTTTGCATGACTGCTGCAATTACCTGGCCTGTATAGAATGGACTCTCCACTGCAATTTTAGCAAGAGGATAGAGCCTCCTGGTACCATCAATCATAGTGATAGTTACCTGCTCCCCTGTAAAATCATTAGAAGCAACTAAACCATCAGCGACACAACACCCCGATGACCCATTATCTCGAAAGACTTCAACAGATATCCCGTTAACAATTCCCGGACAAATATGGAAACCAGACTTACCTTTCGAGACTCCTGTCGCGTTTAGTCACAATTGATGAGGTTCGTGAACCGACTGAGGCACTCGTGGTTCTACACTAGGTTGAACCACCACAGGTGAATACTGTGGTTCACCCTGTGTTGCAGCTGCCGATCGCTGATAATAACCCTTATTTCCACTATGGTTATTACTATTTTTCCAGTTACTTTTTCCTTGGTAACGGTACTGATTGGACTGCTGCGAATAGTGATTATTATTACCTTGTTTCTGGGTATGATTAAAATGAGGTTTAGGTTGCAGACGAACAATTTGACTCTGCTGCTGTGACTGATTTTTACTCGACTGGTTATATGAAACAGCAGAGTTCTGAGAAGGCTTATCCGACTGATTAATTTTCTTATTATACTGAATCCGCGTGTGGTAACCATACGCGGTGAAATGCGCGTCGGACATATCCACCATCGTTTCCAACATCTTCACCTTGTTGGTTTTCAGCTGAGCCGACAATTCTGGAGGGCAAGACTTCTCCAGCTGTGTGCGCAGCAACAAGTCTTTTACCCCCTCCAACGTCTTAGGTGTTTCGGCCTTATCTAACCACTGATCCAGGTAACTGGTCAGACGTGCACTAAACTGTGCAACAGTCTCCTTATCCTGTAAGGATGCACGCCAGAACTGATTCCTAGCGTCATCGACCGTCAACCCGTACGCCTGTAATAAAGCCTTTTTCATGTTCTCATAATCTCTGGCGGTACTGTCGAGTCGGTGGAGAATGCTGAGGGCTTTTCCATCGAATAAATTAATAAACTCGAGCTTCTTTATATCATTATCTAATCTATAAGTGTCTGCAACCATTTCGAATCGCTCAATAAACGGCTCGATATCGTCTCCCTCTACGTATTTTGACAGTTGTAACCTTGGGGTCACGGTGGTTAATCTTACAACCTCACTTCCACTCGAGCTTTGACTTTCACTCGCACGTAATTTCAGTTCCAATACTTCCTTTTCATGTTCCCATTTCAATTGTTCTTGCTCTCTCTGTTCCCTTTCATTTTCTCTTATGGCCGCCCGTTCAAGTCTTTCTTCTTCTTGGCGGCCCCTCACGTATACTTGAAGTTCGGCCTTATTTTCAATTCCCAATAGTTGAGCCTCTCCCAACAATTCTTGTACGGTAGACATTTTTAATTTATTTTCTATCGTTTCTGTTGCCTTAATTTCTGGACAGTTATGACTATCTACTCGTGAAAGTGTGCGCGTGTGTGACTGGAGTTAATACAACGATCAGGTCCCTTTGTTCGGGCGCCAATATGTGACGGTGATGTGAGAATGATTAGATAATGTAATTTATAATATGATAATTACAACTTACCTTGCCCTGTTAATTTATGATCTCGTTGGTTGGCTGCAGCGAAGAACAAAAAGTCGGGGATCAATTCCCCGTTTAGGCCTCAAGCACCACGCACATAATAATAATTTATGTTAAGGGTTCTTCCCGATATATATGTATTTATATAGATAACAAATCTACTGGTGCACTTAAACAACCAATTGCAAATTTTCTATATTTATTCAACTCCAGTATGCCAACATGAATAAATTAATTTCACACACACACACACACTCACGCCACGCTAACTAGCTACTCGCTACGTCTCGTTCGTATACGTGACGATAGTCTAGGTTACGTTAACACTTGTAGTAATTCTATCAATTGTTACGCGAGTTGGAATATTTCTTAATGTCTCACACTTGGGAATAATTTAGAGTCTCACAACACACTCGTTATTTTCTTCAAAGATCCAACTTCCCCCTCACCTAATTCAGTGACTGAACCAGCGTCAATGCAACTAGTCAGTATACAACTGTAAAGCCTTGTGAAATCGTGTAATATACAACGAATTCGGCGTCTACGTTGATCCTTCCCCACTCAACACGTGGAGGATTGATCTAGGTAAGGGAAGCTGACGAGTGTGTCCTTCCTTCCAAGTGTCCTGTTCCAACTGACCTATATTTCCAAAATTGACTGGAGGCTGGAAGTTCAAAATTTCTACTGACTCCTCCTCCTATCTGTGTTCGTTTGTCCTAACTGGCTACGATTACATTGTACCCACTTATACTGAGTTATACATGCAATTGCAATTTACCTATGGCGTGCTAATAATTCCCGATAATTCCCCTCCACTGCACGATCATTTGCAATACCATAAGTTACCCTGGTAGCATAAATGATTAATACAAGTTGTAATTAACCTGCGAACACCTATAGGACTGGATGTGGCAATTCAGTTGAAACATGACCCTTTTTCCCTTTTTCTACCTGGTCTATTTTTAATACTACCTGGGGATTAACTAGCTGCACCCCCAACTTAACCCACTCCTGTCTCCTTTGTCTCAGGAATGGAATATTCCAGAACCTTCTCTAGAACATTCTATAATGACACCAGTATGGAACATTCCAACTCTCTGTAATTCAAATTACGTCACGAGTATTATGTCTGACTCGTGACACAGTGATGCAAAAGTTTTATATCCACTTTTGGATAGATTTGACAATTCTACCAAAGGTTCCTAGCCCATTTCATCTGATTCTTATAGTGTTTCCAACGTTTTATAGCCACGTCTGCACGATTTTGACAACACTAACAAAGGTTTCTAGGCCTTTTATTTTGGTAATTGCAGTGCTACCAACGTTTTATAGCCACTTTTGGACGACTTTTACAGTACAGTAAAGGCAGAGCTAGACGGACATCATGTGGTACATACAGTATTCCCATTCTTTTATAACCACTTTTGGACAGATTTAACAATATTACCAGAGATTCCTAGCCCATTTAATCTGATAAATGCAGTGTTTTCAATGTTTTATAGCCACGTTTGCACGATTTTTACTATACTAACAAAGGTTCATAGCTCATTTAATTTGGTAATTGCAGTGTTACTAATGTTTTATAGCCACGTCTGCACGATTTTTACAATACAAACAAAGGTTCGTATCATATTAAATTTGGTAACTGCAGTGTTGCCAACGTTTTGTAGCCACTTTTGGACGTCTTTTACAGTACAGTAAAGGCAGAGCTAAACGACCATGTTATTGTCCGTACAGTATTCTCATTGTTTTATAGCCACTTTTGGACAGATTTGACAGTATAACCAGAGATTCCTAGCCCATTTAATCTGATAAATGCAGTGTTTTCAACATTTTATAGCCACGTTTGCACGATTTTTACTATACTAACAAAGGTTCCTAGCTCATTTAATTTGGTATTTACAGTGTTGTCAATGTTTTATAGCCAATTTATTACGACTTTTACAGTACAGTAAATTCATAGCTAGACGGCAATTTTGTTGTACATACAGTATTGCCAAGGTTTTATAGCCACTTTAATTATTTGGACAGATTTGACAATATTACCAGAGTTTTTTAGCCCATATAATCTGACAATTACAATGTTTCCAACATTTTATAGCCATTTTTAGACAACTTTTACAGTACAGTAAAGGCAGAGCTAAACGGCCATGTTATTGAGCATACAGTATTCCCATTCTTGTATAACGGCTTTTGTACAGATTTGACAGTATAACCAGATATTCCTTGCCCATTTAATCTGATTTTTGTAGTGTTTCCAACGTTTTATAGCCATGTCTGCACGATTTTGACAACACTAACAAAGGTTCGTATCATATTTAATTTGGTAACTGCAGTGTTGCCAACGTTTTATAGCCACTTTTGGCGACTTTTACAGTACAGTAAAGGCAGAGCTAGACGGCCATCATGTGGTACATACAGTATTCCCATTCTTTTATAACCACTTTTGGACAGATTTGACAATATTACCAGAGATTCCTAGCCCATTTAATCTGATAAATGCAGTGTTTTCAATGTTTTATAGCCATGTCTGCACGATTTTAACAACACTAACAAAGGTTCGTATCATATTTAATTTGGTGATTGCAGTGTTGCCAACGTTTTATAGCCACTTTTGGCGACTTTTACAGTACAGTAAAGGCGGAGCTAGACGGCCATGTTATTGTACATATAGTATTCCCATTGTTATATAGCCACATTGGGAAAGATTTCACAATATTACCAGTGATTCCTAACCCATTTAGTCTGATAAATGCAATGTTTCTAACGTTTTATAGCCACGATTGTATAATTTTGACAATAATAACAAGAGTTTGCATCATATTTAATTTTGTAACTGCAGTGTTGCCAACGTTTTATAGCCATTTTTAAATAACCTTTAAAGTACAGAAAAGGGAGAGCTAGATGGCCATTTTGTGGTACATATAGTGATGCCAAAGTTTAATAGCCACTTTTGGATGGATTTGACAATTCTACCAAAGGTTCCTAGCCCATTTCATCTAATTATTGTAGTGTTTCCAACGTTTTATAGCCACGTCTGCACGATTTTGACAACACTAACAAAGGTTTCTAGGCCTTTTATTTTGGTAATTGCAGTGCTACCAACGTTTTATAGCCACTTTTGGACGACTTTTACAGTACAGTAAAGGCAGAGCTAGACGGACATCATGTGGTACATACAGTATTCCCATTCTTTTATAACCACTTTTGGACAGATTTGACAATATTACCAGAGATTCCTAGCCCATTTAATCTGATAAATGCAGTGTTTTCAATGTTTTATAGCCACGTTTGCACGATTTTTACTATACTAACAAAGGTTCATAGCTCATTTAATTTGGTAATTGCAGTGTTACTAATGTTTTATAGCCACGTCTGCACGATTTTTACAATACAAACAAAGGTTCGTATCATATTAAATTTGGTAACTGCAGTGTTGCCAACGTTTTGTAGCCACTTTTGGACGTCTTTTACAGTACAGTAAAGGCTGAGCTAAATGGCCATGTTATTGTCCGTACAGTATTCTCATTGTTTTATAGCCACTTTTGAAAAGATTTGACAGTATAACCAGAGATTCCTAGCCCATTTAATCTGATAAATGCAGTGTTTTCAACATTTTATAGCCACGTTTGCACGATTTTTACTATACTAACAAAGGTTCCTAGCTCATTTAATTTGGTATTTACAGTGTTGTCAATGTTTTATAGCCAATTTATTACGACTTTTACAGTACAGTAAATTCATAGCTAGACGGCAATTTTGTTGTACATACAGTATTGCCAAGGTTTTATAGCCACTTTAATTATTTGGACAGATTTGACAATATTACCAGAGTTTTTTAGCCCATATAATCTGACAATTACAATGTTTCCAACATTTTATAGCCATTTTTAGACAACTTTTACAGTACAGTAAAGGCAGAGCTAAACGGCCATGTTATTGAGCATACAGTATTCCCATTCTTTTATAACGACTTTTGGACAGATTTGACAGTATAACCAGATATTCCTTGCCCATTTAATCTGATTTTTGTAGTGTTTCCAACGTTTTATAGCCATGTCTGCACGATTTTGACAACACTAACAAAGGTTCGTATCATATTTAATTTGGTAACTGCAGTGTTGCCAACATTTTATAGCCACTTTTGGCGACTTTTACAGTACAGTAAAGGCGGAGCTAGACGGCCACGTTATTGTACATATAGTATTCCCATTGTTTTATAGCCACATTGGGAAAGATTTCACAATATTACCAGTGATTCCTAACCCATTTAGTCTGATAAATGCAATGTTTCTAACGTTTTATAGCCACGATTGTATGATTTTGACAATAATAACAAAAGTTTGTATCCTTTAATTTTGTAACTGTAGTGTTGCCAACGTTTTATAGCCATTTTTAGATAACTTTTAAAGTACAGAAAAGGGAGAGCTAGATGGCCATTTTGTGGTACATACAGTGATGCCAAAGTTTAATAGCCACTTTTGGATGGATTTGACAATTCTACCAAAGGTTCCTAGCCCATTTCATCTAATTATTGTAGTGTTTCCAACGTTTTATAGCCACGTCTGCACGATTTTGACAACACTAACAAAGGTTCCTAGGCCTTTTATTTTGGTAATTGCAGTGCTACCAACGTTTTATAGCCACTTTTGGACAACTTTTACAGTACAGTAAAGGCAGAGCTAGACGGCCATCATGTGGTACATACAGTATTCCCATTCTTTTATAACCACTTTTGGACAGATTTGACAATATTACCAGAGATTCCTAGCCCATTTAATCTGATAAATGCAGTGTTTTCAATGTTTTATAGCCATGTCTGCACGATTTTGACAACACTAACAAAGGTTCGTATCATATTTAATTTGGTGATTGCAGTGTTGCCAACGTTTTATAGCCACTTTTAGCTACTTTTACAGTACAGTAAAGGCGGAGCTAGACGGCC
This sequence comes from Petrolisthes cinctipes, assembly GCA_033782935.1. Lineage (NCBI taxonomy): Eukaryota > Metazoa > Arthropoda > Malacostraca > Decapoda > Porcellanidae > Petrolisthes > Petrolisthes cinctipes. The sequence continues at coordinate 37,062 of JAWQEG010005784.1, read as the reverse complement.
ATGTTATTGTACATATAGTATTCCCATTGTTATATAGCCACATTGGGAAAGATTTCACAATATTACCAGTGATTCCTAACCCATTTATTCTGATAAATGCAATGTTTCTAACGTTTTATAGCCATGATTGTATAATTTTGACAATAATAACAAGAGTTTGTATCATATTTAATTTTGTAACTGCAGTGTTGCCAACGTTTTATAGCCATTTTTAAATAACCTTTAAAGTACAGAAAAGGGAGAGCTAGATGGCCATTTTGTGGTACATACAGTGATGCCAAAGTTTAATAGCCACTTTTGGATGGATTTGACAATTCTACCAAAGGTTCCTAGCCCATTTCATCTAATTATTGTAGTGTTTCCAACGTTTTATAGCCACGTCTGCACGATTTTGACAACACTAACAAAGGTTCCTAGGCCTTTTATTTTGGTAATTGCAGTGCTACCAACGTTTTATAGCCACTTTTGGACGACTTTTACAGTACAGTAAAGGCAGAGCTGGACGGCCATCATGTGGTACATACAGTATTCCCATTCTTTTATAACCACTTTTGGACAGATTTGACAATATTATCGGAGATTCCTAGCCCATTTAATCTGATAAATGCAGTGTTTTCAATGTTTTATAGCCATGTCTGCACGATTTTGACAACACTAACAAAGGTTCGTATCATATTTAATTTGGTGATTGCAGTGTTGCCAACGTTTTATAGCCACTTTTAGCTACTTTTACAGTACAGTAAAGGCGGAGCTAGACGGCCATGTTATTGTACATATAGTATTCCCATTGTTATATAGCCACATTGGGAAAGATTTCACAATATTACCAGTGATTCCTAACCCATTTAGTCTGATAAATGCAATGTTTCTAACGTTTTATAGCCACGATTGTATAATTTTGACAATAATAACAAGAGTTTGCATCATATTTAATTTTGTAACTGCAGCGTTGCCAACGTTTTATAGCCATTTTTAAATAACCTTTAAAGTACAGAAAAGGGAGAGCTAGATGGCCATTTTGTGGTACATACAGTGATGCCAAAGTTTAATAGCCACTTTTGGATGGATTTGACAATTCTACCAAAGGTTCCTAGCCCATTTCATCTAATTATTGTAGTGTTTCCAACGTTTTATAGCCACGTCTGCACGATTTTGACAACACTAACAAAGGTTCCTAGGCCTTTTATTTTGGTAATTGCAGTGCTGCCAACGTTTTATAGCCACTTTTGGACAACTTTTACAGTACAGTAAAGGCAGAGCTAGACGGCCATCATGTGGTACATACAGTATTCCCATTCTTTTATAACCACTTTTGGACAGATTTGACAATATTACCAGAGATTCCTAGCCCATTTAATCTGATAAATGCAGTGTTTTCAATGTTTTATAGCCATGTCTGCACGATTTTGACAACACTAACAAAGGTTCGTATCATATTTAATTTGGTGATTGCAGTGTTGCCAACGTTTTATAGCCACTTTTAGCTACTTTTACAGTACAGTAAAGGCGGAGCTAGACGGCCATGTTATTGTACATATAGTATTCCCATTGTTTTATAGCCACATTGGGAAAGATTTCACAATATTACCAGTGATTCCTAACCCATTTAGTCTGATAAATGCAATGTTTCTAACGTTTTATAGCCACGATTGTATAATTTTGACAATAATAACAAGAGTTTGTATCATATTTAATTTTGTAACTGCAGCGTTGCCAACGTTTTATAGCCATTTTTAAATAACCTTTAAAGTACAGAAAAGGGAGAGCTAGATGGCCATTTTGTGGTACATACAGTGATGCCAAAGTTTAATAGCCACTTTTGGATGGATTTGACAATTCTACCAAAGGTTCCTAGCCCATTTCATCTAATTATTGTAGTGTTTCCAACGTTTTATAGCCACGTCTGCACGATTTTGACAACACTAACAAAGGTTCCTAGGCCTTTTATTTTGGTAATTGCAGTGCTGCCAACGTTTTATAGCCACTTTTGGACAACTTTTACAGTACAGTAAAGGCAGAGCTAGACGGCCATCATGTGGTACATACAGTATTCCCATTCTTTTATAACCACTTTTGGACAGATTTGACAATATTACCAGAGATTCCTAGCCCATTTAATCTGATAAATGCAGTGTTTTCAATGTTTTATAGCCATGTCTGCACGATTTTGACAACACTAACAAAGGTTCGTATCATATTTAATTTGGTGATTGCAGTGTTGCCAACGTTTTATAGCCACTTTTAGCTACTTTTACAGTACATTAAAGGCGGAGCTAGACGGCCATGTTATTGTACATATAGTATTCCCATTGTTATATAGCCACATTGGGAAAGATTTCACAATATTACCAGTGATTCCTAACCCATTTAGTCTGATAAATGCAATGTTTCTAACGTTTTATAGCCATGATTGTATAATTTTGACAATAATAACAAGAGTTTGTATCATATTTAATTTTGTAACTGCAGTGTTGCCAACGTTTTATAGCCATTTTTAAATAACCTTTAAAGTACAGAAAAGGGAGAGCTAGATGGCCATTTTGTGGTACATACAGTGATGCCAAAGTTTAATAGCCACTTTTGGATGGATTTGACAATTCTACCAAAGGTTCCTAGCCCATTTCATCTAATTATTGTAGTGTTTCCAACGTTTTATAGCCACGTCTGCACGATTTTGACAACACTAACAAAGGTTCCTAGGCCTTTTATTTTGGTAATTGCAGTGCTACCAACGTTTTATAGCCACTTTTGGACGACTTTTACAGTACAGTAAAGGCAGAGCTGGACGGCCATCATGTGGTACATACAGTATTCCCATTCTTTTATAACCACTTTTGGAAAGATTTGACAATATTATCGGAGATTCCTAGCCCATTTAATCTGATAAATGCAGTGTTTTCAATGTTTTATAGCCATGTCTGCACGATTTTGACAACACTAACAAAGGTTCGTATCATATTTAATTTGGTGATTGCAGTGTTGCCAACGTTTTATAGCCACTTTTAGCTACTTTTACAGTACAGTAAAGGCGGAGCTAGACGGCCATGTTATTGTACATATAGTATTTCCATTGTTTTATAGCCACATTGGGAAAGATTTCACAATATTACCAGTGATTCCTAACCCATTTAGTCTGATAAATGCAATGTTTCTAACGTTTTATAGCCACGATTGTATAATTTTGACAATAATAACAAGAGTTTGTATCATATTTAATTTTGTAACTGCAGCGTTGCCAACGTTTTATAGCCATTTTTAAATAACCTTTAAAGTACAGAAAAGGGAGAGCTAGATGGCCATTTTGTGGTACATACAGTGATGCCAAAGTTTAATAGCCACTTTTGGATGGATTTGACAATTCTACCAAAGGTTCCTAGCCCATTTCATCTAATTATTGTAGTGTTTCCAACGTTTTATAGCCACGTCTGCACGATTTTGACAACACTAACAAAGGTTCCTAGGCCTTTTATTTTGGTAATTGCAGTGCTGCCAACGTTTTATAGCCACTTTTGGACAACTTTTACAGTACAGTAAAGGCAGAGCTAGACGGCCATCATGTGGTACATACAGTATTCCCATTCTTTTATAACCACTTTTGGACAGATTTGACAATATTACCAGAGATTCCTAGCCCATTTAATCTGATAAATGCAGTGTTTTCAATGTTTTATAGCCATGTCTGCACGATTTTGACAACACTAACAAAGGTTCGTATCATATTTAATTTGGTGATTGCAGTGTTGCCAACGTTTTATAGCCACTTTTAGCTACTTTTACAGTACAGTAAAGGCGGAGCTAGACAGCCATGTTATTGTACATATAGTATTCCCATTGTTATATAGCCACATTGGGAAAGATTTCACAATATTACCAGTGATTCCTAACCCATTTAGTCTGATAAATGCAATGTTTCTAACGTTTTATAGCCATGATTGTATAATTTTGACAATAATAACAAGAGTTTGTATCATATTTAATTTTGTAACTGCAGTGTTGCCAACGTTTTATAGCCATTTTTAAATAACCTTTAAAAAACAGAAAAGGGAGAGCTAGATGGCCATTTTGTGGTACATACAGTGATGCCAAAGTTTAATAGCCACTTTTGGATGGATTTGACAATTCTACCAAAGGTTCCTAGCCCATTTCATCTAATTATTGTAGTGTTTCCAACGTTTTATAGCCACGTCTGCACGATTTTGACAACACTAACAAAGGTTTCTAGGCCTTTTATTTTGGTAATTGCAGTGCTGCCAACGTTTTATAGTCACTTTTGGACGACTTTTACAGTACAGTAAAGGCAGAGCTAGACGGCCATCATGTGGTACATACAGTATTCCCATTCTTTTATAACCACTTTTGGACATATTTGACAATATTACCAGAGATTCCTAGCCCATTTAATCTGATAAATGCAGTGTTTTCAATGTTTTATAGCCACGTTTGCACGATTTTTACTATACTAACAAAGGTTCATAGCTCATTTAATTTGGTGATTGCAGTGTTGCCAACGTTTTATAGCCACTTTTAGCTACTTTTACAGTACAGTAAAGGCGGAGCTAGACGGCCATGTTATTGTACATATAGTATTCCCATTGTTTTATAGCCACATTGGGAAAGATTTCACAATATTACCAGTGATTCCTAACCCATTTAGTCTGATAAATGCAATGTTTCTAACGTTTTATAGCCACGATTGTATAATTTTGACAATAATAACAAGAGTTTGTATCATATTTAATTTTGTAACTGCAGCGTTGCCAACGTTTTATAGCCATTTTTAAATAACCTTTAAAGTACAGAAAAGGGAGAGCTAGATGGCCATTTTGTGGTACATACAGTGATGCCAAAGTTTAATAGCCACTTTTGGATGGATTTGACAATTCTACCAAAGGTTCCTAGCCCATTTCATCTAATTATTGTAGTGTTTCCAACGTTTTATAGCCACGTCTGCACGATTTTGACAACACTAACAAAGGTTCATAGGCCTTTTATTTTGGTAATTGCAGTGCTGCCAACGTTTTATAGCCACTTTTGGACAACTTTTACAGTACAGTAAAGGCAGAGCTAGACGGCCATCATGTGGTACATACAGTATTCCCATTCTTTTATAACCACTTTTGGACAGATTTGACAATATTACCAGAGATTCCTAGCCCATTTAATCTGATAAATGCAGTGTTTTCAATGTTTTATAGCCATGTCTGCACGATTTTGACAACACTAACAAAGGTTCGTATCATATTTAATTTGGTGATTGCAGTGTTGCCAACGTTTTATAGCCACTTTTAGCTACTTTTACAGTACAGTAAAGGCGGAGCTAGACGGCCATGTTATTGTACATATAGTATTCCCATTGTTATATAGCCACATTGGGAAAGATTTCACAATATTACCAGTGATTCCTAACCCATTTAGTCTGATAAATGCAATGTTTCTAACGTTTTATAGCCATGATTGTATAATTTTGACAATAATAACAAGAGTTTGTATCATATTTAATTTTGTAACTGCAGTGTTGCCAACGTTTTATAGCCATTTTTAAATAACCTTTAAAAAACAGAAAAGGGAGAGCTAGATGGCCATTTTGTGGTACATACAGTGATGCCAAAGTTTAATAGCCACTTTTGGATGGATTTGACAATTCTACCAAAGGTTCCTAGCCCATTTCATCTAATTATTGTAGTGTTTCCAACGTTTTATAGCCACGTCTGCACGATTTTGACAACACTAACAAAGGTTTCTAGGCCTTTTATTTTGGTAATTGCAGTGCTGCCAACGTTTTATAGTCACTTTTGGACGACTTTTACAGTACAGTAAAGGCAGAGCTAGACGGCCATCATGTGGTACATACAGTATTCCCATTCTTTTATAACCACTTTTGGACAGATTTGACAATATTACCAGAGATTCCTAGCCCATTTAATCTGATAAATGCAGTGTTTTCAATGTTTTATAGCCACGTTTGCACGATTTTTACTATACTAACAAAGGTTCATAGCTCATTTAATTTGGTAATTGCAGTGTTACTAATGTTTTATAGCCACGTCTGCACGATTTTTACAATACAAACAAAGGTTCGTATCATATTAAATTTGGTAACTGCAGTGTTGCCAACGTTTTGTAGCCACTTTTGGACATCTTTTACAGTACAGTAAAGGCTGAGCTAAATGGCCATGTTATTGTCCGTACAGTATTCTCATTGTTTTATAGCCACTTTTGAAAAGATTTGACAGTATAACCAGAGATTCCTAGCCCATTTAATCTGATAAATGCAGTGTTTTCAACATTTTATAGCCACGTTTGCACGATTTTTACTATACTAACAAAGGTTCCTAGCTCATTTAATTTGGTATTTACAGTGTTGTCAATGTTTTATAGCCAATTTATTACGACTTTTACAGTACAGTAAATTCATAGCTAGACGGCAATTTTGTTGTACATACTGTATTGCCAAGGTTTTATAGCCACTTTAATTATTTTGACAGATTTGACAATATTACCAGAGTTTTTTAGCCCATATAATCTGACAATTACAATGTTTCCAACATTTTATAGCCATTTTTAGACAACTTTTACAGTACAGTAAAGGCAGAGCTAAACGGCCATGTTATTGAGCATACAGTATTCCCATTCTTTGATAACGACTTTTGGACAGATTTGACAGTATAACCAGATATTCCTTGCCCATTTAATCTGATTTTTGTAGTGTTTCCAACGTTTTATAGCCATGTCTGCACGATTTTTACAACACTAACAAAGGTTCGTATCATATTTAATTTGGTAACTGCAGTGTTGCCAACGTTTTATAGCCACTTTTGGCGACTTTTACAGTACAGTAAAGGCAGAGCTAGACGGACATCATGTGGTACATACAGTATTCCCATTCTTTTATAACCACTTTTGGACAGATTTGACAATATTACCAGAGATTCCTAGCCCATTTAATCTGATAAATGCAGTGTTTTCAATGTTTTATAGCCATGTCTGCACGATTTTGACAACACTAACAAAGGTTCGTATCATATTTAATTTGGTGATTGCAGTGTTGCCAACGTTTTATAGCCACTTTTAGCTACTTTTACAGTACAGTAAAGGCGGAGCTTTACGGCCATGTTATTGTACATATAGTATTCCCATTGTTTTATAGCCACATTGGGAAAGATTTCACAATATTACCAGTGATTCCTAACCCATTTAGTCTGATAAATGCAATGTTTCTAACGTTTTATAGCCACGATTGTATAATTTTGACAATAATAACAAGAGTTTGTATCATATTTAATTTTGTAACTGCAGCGTTGCCAACGTTTTATAGCCATTTTTAAATAACCTTTAAAGTACAGAAAAGGGAGAGCTAGATGGCCATTTTGTGGTACATACAGTGATGCCAAAGTTTAATAGCCACTTTTGGATGGATTTGACAATTCTACCAAAGGTTCCTAGCCCATTTCATCTAATTATTGTAGTGTTTCCAACGTTTTATAGCCACGTCTGCACGATTTTGACAACACTAACAAAGGTTCCTAGGCCTTTTATTTTGGTAATTGCAGTGCTGCCAACGTTTTATAGCCACTTTTGGACAACTTTTACAGTACAGTAAAGGCAGAGCTAGACGGCCATCATGTGGTACATACAGTATTCCCATTCTTTTATAACCACTTTTGGACAGATTTGACAATATTACCAGAGATTCCTAGCCCATTTAATCTGATAAATGCAGTGTTTTCAATGTTTTATAGCCACGTTTGCACGATTTTTACTATACTAACAAAGGTTCATAGCTCATTTAATTTGGTAATTGCAGTGTTACTAATGTTTTATAGCCACGTCTGCACGATTTTTACAATACAAACAAAGGTTCGTATCATATTAAATTTGGTAACTGCAGTGTTGCCAACGTTTTGTAGCCACTTTTGGACGTCTTTTACAGTACAGTAAAGGCTGAGCTAAATGGCCATGTTATTGTCCGTACAGTATTCTCATTGTTTTATAGCCACTTTTGAAAAGATTTGACAGTATAACCAGAGATTCCTAGCCCATTTAATCTGATAAATGCAGTGTTTTCAACATTTTATAGCCACGTTTGCACGATTTTTACTATACTAACAAAGGTTCCTAGCTCATTTAATTTGGTATTTACAGTGTTGTCAATGTTTTATAGCCAATTTATTACGACTTTTACAGTACAGTAAATTCATAGCTAGACGGCAATTTTGTTGTACATACAGTATTGCCAAGGTTTTATAGCCACTTTAATTATTTGGACAGATTTGACAATATTACCAGAGTTTTTTTGCCCATATAATCTGACAATTACAATGTTTCCAACATTTTATAGCCATTTTTAGACAACTTTCACAGTACAGTAAAGGCAGAGCTAAACGGCCATGTTATTGAGCATACAGTATTCCCATTCTTTTATAACGGCTTTTGTACAGATTTGACAGTATAACCAGATATTCCTTGCCCATTTAATCTGATTTTTGTAGTGTTTCCAACGTTTTATAGCCATGTCTGCACGATTTTGACAACACTAACAAAGGTTCGTATCATATTTAATTTGGTAACTGCAGTGTTGCCAACGTTTTATAGCCACTTTTGGCGACTTCTACAGTACAGTAAAGGCGGAGCTAGACGGCCACGTTATTGTACATATAGTATTCCCATTGTTTTATAGCCACATTGGGACAGATTTGACAATATTACCAGATTCCTAACCCATTTATTCTGATAAATGCAATGTTTCTAACGTTTTATAGCCATGATTGTATAATTTTGACAATAATAACAAGAATTTGTATCATATTTAATTTTGTAACTGCAGTGTTGCCAACGTTTTATAGCCATTTTTAAATAACCTTTAAAATACAGAAAAAGGAGAGCTAGATGGCCATTTTGTGGTACATACAGTGATGCCAAAGTTTAATAGCCACTTTTGGATGGATTTGACAATTCTACCAAAGGTTCCTAGCCCATTTCATCTAATTATTGTAGTGTTTCCAACGTTTTATAGCCACGTCTGCACGATTTTGACAACACTAACAAAGGTTCCTAGGCCTTTTATTTTGGTAATTGCAGTGCTGCCAACGTTTTATAGCCACTTTTGGACAACTTTTACAGTACAGTAAAGGCAGAGCTAGACGGCCATCATGTGGTACATACAGTATTCCCATTCTTTTATAACCACTTTTGGACAGATTTAACAATATTACCAGAGATTCCTAGCCCATTTAATCTGATAAATGCAGTGTTTTCAATGTTTTATAGCCACGTTTGCACGATTTTTACTATACTAACAAAGGTTCATAGCTCATTTAATTTGGTAATTGCAGTGTTACTAATGTTTTATAGCCACGTCTGCACGATTTTTACAATACAAACAAAGGTTCGTATCATATTAAATTTGGTAACTGCAGTGTTGCCAACGTTTTGTAGCCACTTTTGGACGTCTTTTACAGTACAGTAAAGGCAGAGCTAAACGGCCATGTTATTGTCCGTACAGTATTCTCATTGTTTTATAGCCACTTTTGGACAGATTTGACAGTATAACCAGAGATTCCTAGCCCATTTAATCTGATAAATGCAGTGTTTTTAACATTTTATAGCCACGTTTGCACGATTTTTACTATACTAACAAAGGTTCCTAGCTCATTTAATTTGGTATTTACAGTGTTGTCAATGTTTTATAGCCAATTTATTACGACTTTTACAGTACAGTAAATTCATAGCTAGACGGCAATTTTGTTGTACATACAGTATTGCCAAGGTTTTATAGCCACTTTAATTATTTTGACAGATTTGACAATATTACCAGAGTTTTTTAGCCCATATAATCTGACAATTACAATGTTTCCAACATTTTATAGCCATTTTTAGACAACTTTTACAGTACAGTAAAGGCAGAGCTAAACGGCCATGTTATTGAGCATACAGTATTCCCATTCTTTGATAACGACTTTTGGACAGATTTGACAGTATAACCAGATATTCCTTGCCCATTTAATCTGATTTTTGTAGTGTTTCCAACATTTTATAGCCATGTCTGCACGATTTTGACAACACTAACAAAGGTTCGTATCATATTTAATTTGGTAACTGCAGTGTTGCCAACGTTTTATAGCCACTTTTGGCGACTTTTACAGTACAGTAAAGGCAGAGCTAGACGGACATCATGTGGTACATACAGCATTCCCATTCTTTTATAACAACTTTTGGACAGATTTGACAATATTACCAGAGATTCCTAGCCCATTTAATCTGATAAATGCAGTGTTTTCAATGTTTTATAGCCATGTCTGCACGATTTTAACAACACTAACAAAGGTTCGTATCATATTTAATTTGGTGATTGTAGTGTTGCCAACGTTTTATAGCCACTTTTGGCGACTTTTACAGTACAGTAAAGGCGGAGCTAGACGGCCATGTTATTGTACATATAGTATTCCCATTGTTTTATAGCCACATTGGGACAGATTTGACAATATTACCAGAGATTCCTAACCCATTTAGTCTGATAAATGCAATGTTTCTAACTTTTTATAGCCACGATTGTATGATTTTGACAATAATAACAAAAGTTTGTATCCTTTAATTTTGTAACTGTAGTGTTGCCAACGTTTTATAGCCATTTTTAGATAACTTTTAAAGTACAGAAAAGGGAGAGCTAGATGGCCATTTTGTGGTACATACAGTGATGCCAAAGTTTAATAGCCACTTTTGGATGGATTTGACAATTCTACCAAAGGTTCCTAGCCCATTTCATCTAATTATTGTAGTGTTTCCAACGTTTTATAGCCACGTCTGCACGATTTTGACAACACTAACAAAGGTTCCTAGGCCTTTTATTTTGGTAATTGCAGTGCTACCAACGTTTTATAGCCACTTTTGGACGACTTTTACAGTACAGTAAAGGCAGAGCTGGACGGCCATCATGTGGTACATACAGTATTCCCATTCTTTTATAACCACTTTTAGACAGATTTGACAATATTACCGGAGATTCCTAGCCCATTTAATCTGATAAATGCTGTGTTTTCAATGTTTTATAGCCATGTCTGCACGATTTTGACAACACTAACAAAGGTTCGTATCATATTTAATTTGGTGATTGCAGTGTTGCCAACGTTTTATAGCCACTTTTAGCTACTTTTACAGTACAGTAAAGGCAGAGCTAGACGGCCATGTTATTGTACATATAGTATTCCCATTGTTTTACATCCACATTGGGAAAGATTTCACAATATTACCAGTGATTCCTAACCCATTTAGTCTGATAAATGCAATGTTTCTAACGTTTTATAGCCACGATTGTATAATTTTGACAATAATAACAAGAGTTTGTATCATATTTAATTTTGTAACTGCAGCGTTGCCAACGTTTTATAGCCATTTTTAAATAACCTTTAAAGTACAGAAAAGGGAGAGCTAGATGGCCATTTTGTGGTACATACAGTGATGCCAAAGTTTAATAGCCACTTTTGGATGGATTTGACAATTCTACCAAAGGTTCCTAGCCCATTTCATCTAATTATTGTAGTGTTTCCAACGTTTTATAGCCACGTCTGCACGATTTTGACAACACTAACAAAGGTTCCTAGGCCTTTTATTTTGGTAATTGCAGTGCTGCCAACGTTTTATAGCCACTTTTGGACAACTTTTACAGTACAGTAAAGGCAGAGCTAAACGGCCATGTTATTGTCCGTACAGTATTCTCATTGTTTTATAGCCACTTTTGGACAGATTTGACAATATTACCAGAGATTCCTATCCCATTTAATCTGATAAATGCAGTGTTTTCAATGTTTTATAGCCATCTCTGCACGATTTTGACAACACTAACAAAGGTTCGTATCATATTTAATTTGGTGATTGCAGTGTTGCCAACGTTTTATAGCCACTTTTAGCTACTTTTACAGTACAGTAAAGGCGGAGCTAGACGGCCATGTTATTGTACATATAGTATTCCCATTGTTTTATAGCCACATTGGGAAAGATTTCACAATATTACCAGTGATTCCTAACCCATTTAGTCTGATAAATGCAATGTTTCTAACGTTTTATAGCCATGATTGTATAATTTTGACAATAATAACAAGAGTTTGTATCATATTTAATTTTGTAACTGCAGTGTTGCCAACGTTTTATAGCCATTTTTAAATAACCTTTAAAAAACAGAAAAGGGAGAGCTAGATGGCCATTTTGTGGTACATACAGTGATGCCAAAGTTTAATAGCCACTTTTGGATGGATTTGACAATTCTACCAAAGGTTCCTAGCCCATTTCATCTAATTATTGTAGTGTTTCCAACGTTTTATAGCCACGTCTGCACGATTTTGACAACACTAACAAAGGTTTCTAGGCCTTTTATTTTGGTAATTGCAGTGCTGCCAACGTTTTATAGTCACTTTTGGACGACTTTTACAGTACAGTAAAGGCAGAGCTAGACGGCCATCATGTGGTACATACAGTATTCCCATTCTTTTATAACCACTTTTGGACAGGTTTGACAATATTACCAGAGATTCCTAGCCCATTTAATCTGATAAATGCAGTGTTTTCAATGTTTTATAGCCATGTCTGCACGATTTTGACAACACTAACAAAGGTTCGTATCATATTTAATTTGGTGATTGCAGTGTTGCCAACGTTTTATAGCCACTTTTAGCTACTTTTACAGTACAGTAAAGGCGGAGCTAGACGGCCATGTTATTGTACATATAGTATTCCCATTGTTTTATGGCCACATTGGGAAAGATTTCACAATATTACCAGTGATTCCTAACCCATTTAGTCTGATAAATGCAATGTTTCTAACGTTTTATAGCCACGATTGTATAATTTTGACAATAATAACAAGAGTTTGTATCATATTTAATTTTGTAACTGCAGCGTTGCCAACGTTTTATAGCCATTTTTAAATAACCTTTAAAGTACAGAAAAGGGAGAGCTAGATGGCCATTTTGTGGTACATACAGTGATGCCAAAGTTTAATAGCCACTTTTGGATGGATTTGACAATTCTACCAAAGGTTCCTAGCCCATTTCATCTAATTATTGTAGTGTTTCCAACGTTTTATAGCCACGTCTGCACGATTTTGACAACACTAACAAAGGTTCCTAGGCCTTTTATTTTGGTAATTGCAGTGCTGCCAACGTTTTATAGCCACTTTTGGACAACTTTTACAGTACAGTAAAGGCAGAGCTAGACGGCCATCATGTGGTACATACAGTATTCCCATTCTTTTATAACCACTTTTGGACAGATTTGACAATATTACCAGAGATTCCTAGCCCATTTAATCTGATAAATGCAGTGTTTTCAATGTTTTATAGCCACGTTTGCACGATTTTTACTATACTAACAAAGGTTCATAGCTCATTTAATTTGGTAATTGCAGTGTTACTAATGTTTTATAGCCACGTCTGCACGATTTTTACAATACAAACAAAGGTTCGTATCATATTAAATTTGGTAACTGCAGTGTTGCCAACGTTTTGTAGCCACTTTTGGATGTCTTTTACAGTACAGTAAAGGCTGAGCTAAATGGCCATGTTATTGTCCGTACAGTATTCTCATTGTTTTATAGCCACTTTTGAAAAGATTTGACAGTATAACCAGAGATTCCTAGCCCATTTAATCTGATAAATGCAGTATTTTCAACATTTTATAGCCACGTTTGCACGATTTTTACTATACTAACAAAGGTTCCTAGCTCATTTAATTTGGTATTTACAGTGTTGTCAATGTTTTATAGCCAATTTATTACGACTTTTACAGTACAGTAAATTCATAGCTAGACGGCAATTTTGTTGTACATACAGTATTGCCAAGGTTTTATAGCCACTTTAATTATTTGGACAGATTTGACAATATTACCAGAGTTTTTTAGCCCATATAATCTGACAATTACAATGTTTCCAACATTTTATAGCCATTTTTAGACAACTTTTACAGTACAGTAAAGGCAGAGCTAAACGGCCATGTTATTGAGCATACAGTATTCCCATTCTTTGATAACGACTTTTGGACAGATTTGACAGTATAACCAGATATTCCTTGCCCATTTAATCTGATTTTTGTAGTGTTTCCAACGTTTTATAGCCATGTCTGCACGATTTTGACAACACTAACAAAGGTTCGTATCATATTTAATTTGGTAACTGCAGTGTTGCCAACGTTTTATAGCCACTTTTGGCGACTTTTACAGTACAGTAAAGGCAGAGCTAGACGGACATCATGTGGTACATACAGTATTCCCATTCTTTTATAACCACTTTTGGACAGATTTGACAATATTACCAGAGATTCCTAGCCCATTTAATCTGATAAATGCAGTGTTTTCAATGTTTTATAGCCATGTCTGCACGATTTTAACAACACTAACAAAGGTTCGTATCATATTTAATTTGGTGATTGCAGTGTTGCCAACGTTTTATAGCCACTTTTGGCGACTTTTACAGTACAGTAAAGGCGGAGCTAGACGGCCATGTTATTGTACATATAGTATTCCCATTGTTTTATAGCCACATTGGGACAGATTTGACAATATTACCAGAGATTCCTAACCCATTTAGTCTGATAAATGCAATGTTTCTAACTTTTTATAGCCACGATTGTATGATTTTGACAATAATAACAAAAGTTTGTATCCTTTAATTTTGTAACTGTAGTGTTGCCAACGTTTTATAGCCATTTTTAGATAACTTTTAAAGTACAGAAAAGGGAGAGCTAGATGGCCATTTTGTGGTACATACAGTGATGCCAAAGTTTAATAGCCACTTTTGGATGGATTTGACAATTCTACCAAAGGTTCCTAGCCCATTTCATCTAATTATTGTAGTGTTTCCAACGTTTTATAGCCACGTCTGCACGATTTTGACAACACTAACAAAGGTTCCTAGGCCTTTTATTTTGGTAATTGCAGTGCTACCAACGTTTTATAGCCACTTTTGGACGACTTTTACAGTACAGTAAAGGCAGAGCTGGACGGCCATCATGTGGTACATACAGTATTCCCATTCTTTTATAACCACTTTTAGACAGATTTGACAATATTACCGGAGATTCCTAGCCCATTTAATCTGATAAATGCTGTGTTTTCAATGTTTTATAGCCATGTCTGCACGATTTTGACAACACTAACAAAGGTTCGTATCATATTTAATTTGGTGATTGCAGTGTTGCCAACGTTTTATAGCCACTTTTAGCTACTTTTACAGTACAGTAAAGGCGGAGCTAGACGGCCATGTTATTGTACATATAGTATTCCCATTGTTTTATAGCCACATTGGGAAAGATTTCACAATATTACCAGTGATTCCTAACCCATTTAGTCTGATAAATGCAATGTTTCTAACGTTTTATAGCCACGATTGTATAATTTTGACAATAATAACAAGAGTTTGTATCATATTTAATTTTGTAACTGCAGCGTTGCCAACGTTTTATAGCCATTTTTAAATAACCTTTAAAGTACAGAAAAGGGAGAGCTAGATGGCCATTTTGTGGTACATACAGTGATGCCAAAGTTTAATAGCCACTTTTGGATGGATTTGACAATTCTACCAAAGGTTCCTAGCCCATTTCATCTAATTATTGTAGTGTTTCCAACGTTTTATAGCCACGTCTGCACGATTTTGACAACACTAACAAAGGTTCCTAGGCCTTTTATTTTGGTAATTGCAGTGCTGCCAACGTTTTATAGCCACTTTTGGACAACTTTTACAGTACAGTAAAGGCAGAGCTAGACGGCCATCATGTGGTACATACAGTATTCCCATTCTTTTATAACCACTTTTGGACAGATTTGACAATATTACCAGAGATTCCTAGCCCATTTAATCTGATAAATGCAGTGTTTTCAATGTTTTATAGCCACGTTTGCACGATTTTTACTATACTAACAAAGGTTCATAGCTCATTTAATTTGGTAATTGCAGTGTTACTAATGTTTTATAGCCACGTCTGCACGATTTTTACAATACAAACAAAGGTTCGTATCATATTTAATTTGGTAACTGCAGTGTTGCCAACGTTTTATAGCCACTTTTGGCGACTTTTACAGTACAGTAAAGGCAGAGCTAGACGGACATCATGTGGTACATACAGTATTCCCATTCTTTTATAACCACTTTTGGACAGATTTGACAATATTACCAGAGATTCCTAGCCCATTTAATCTGATAAATGCAGTGTTTTCAATGTTTTATAGCCATGTCTGCACGATTTTAACAACACTAACAAAGGTTCGTATCATATTTAATTTGGTGATTGCAGTGTTGCCAACGTTTTATAGCCACTTTTGGCGACTTTTACAGTACAGTAAAGGCGGAGCTAGACGGCCATGTTATTGTACATATAGTATTCCCATTGTTTTATAGCCACATTGGGACAGATTTGACAATATTACCAGAGATTCCTAACCCATTTAGTCTGATAAATGCAATGTTTCTAACTTTTTATAGCCACGATTGTATGATTTTGACAATAATAACAAAAGTTTGTATCCTTTAATTTTGTAACTGTAGTGTTGCCAACGTTTTATAGCCATTTTTAGATAACTTTTAAAGTACAGAAAAGGGAGAGCTAGATGGCCATTTTGTGGTACATACAGTGATGCCAAAGTTTAATAGCCACTTTTGGATGGATTTGACAATTCTACCAAAGGTTCCTAGCCCATTTCATCTAATTATTGTAGTGTTTCCAACGTTTTATAGCCACGTCTGCACGATTTTGACAACACTAACAAAGGTTCCTAGGCCTTTTATTTTGGTAATTGCAGTGCTGCCAACGTTTTATAGCCACTTTTGGACAACTTTTACAGTACAGTAAAGGCAGAGCTGGACGGCCATCATGTGGTACATACAGTATTCCCATTCATTTATAACCACTTTTGGACAGATTTGACAATATTACCAGAGATTCCTAGCCCATTTAATCTGATAAATGCAGTGTTTTCAATGTTTTATAGCCACGTTTGCACGATTTTTACTATACTAACAAAGGTTCATAGCTCATTTAATTTGGTAATTGCAGTGTTACTAATGTTTTATAGCCACGTCTGCACGATTTTTACAATACAAACAAAGGTTCGTATCATATTAAATTTGGTAACTGCAGTGTTGCCAACGTTTTGTAGCCACTTTTGGACGTCTTTTACAGTACAGTAAAGGCAGAGCTAAACGACCATGTTATTGTCCGTACAGTATTCTCATTGTTTTATAGCCACTTTTGGACAGATTTGACAGTATAACCAGAGATTCCTAGCCCATTTAATCTGATAAATGCAGTGTTTTCAACATTTTATAGCCACGTTTGCACGATTTTTACTATACTAACAAAGGTTCCTAGCTCATTTAATTTGGTATTTACAGTGTTGTCAATGTTTTATAGCCAATTTATTACGACTTTTACAGTACAGTAAATTCATAGCTAGACGGCAATTTTGTTGTACATACAGTATTGCCAAGGTTTTATAGCCACTTTAATTATTTGGACAGATTTGACAATATTACCAGAGTTTTTTAGCCCATATAATCTGACAATTACAATGTTTCCAACATTTTATAGCCATTTTTAGACAACTTTTACAGTACAGTAAAGGCAGAGCTAAACGGCCATGTTATTGAGCATACAGTATTCCCATTCTTTGATAACGACTTTTGGACAGATTTGACAGTATAACCAGATATTCCTTGCCCATTTAATCTGATTTTTGTAGTGTTTCCAACGTTTTATAGCCATGTCTGCACGATTTTGACAACACTAACAAAGGTTCGTATCATATTTAATTTGGTAACTGCAGTGTTGCCAACGTTTTATAGCCACTTTTGGCGACTTTTACAGTACTGTAAAGGCGGAGCTAGACGGCCACGTTATTGTACATATAGTATTCCCATTGTTTTATAGCCACATTGGGAAAGATTTCACAATATTACTAGAGATTCCTAACCCATTTAGTCTGATAAATGCAATGTTTCTAACGTTTTATAGCCACGATTGTATGATTTTGACAATAATAACAAAAGTTTGTATCCTTTAATTTTGTAACTGTAGTGTTGCCAACGTTTTATAGCCATTTTTAGATAACTTTTAAAGTACAGAAAAGGGAGAGCTAGATGGCCATTTTGTGGTACATACAGTGATGCCAAAGTTTAATAGCCACTTTTGGATGGATTTGACAATTCTACCAAAGGTTCCTAGCCCATTTCATCTAATTATTGTAGTGTTTCCAACGTTTTATAGCCACGTCTGCACGATTTTGACAACACTAACAAAGGTTCCTAGGCCTTTTATTTTGGTAATTGCAGTGCTGCCAACGTTTTATAGCCACTTTTGGACGACTTTTACAGTACAGTAAAGGCAGAGCTAGACAACCATCATGTGGTACATACAGTATTCCCATTCTTTTATAACCACTTTTGGACAGATTTAACAATATTACCAGAGATTCCTAGCCCATTTAATCTGATAAATGCAGTGTTTTCAATGTTTTATAGCCATGTCTGCACGATTTTGACAACACTAACAAAGGTTCGTATCATATTTAATTTGGTGATTGCAGTGTTGCCAACGTTTTATAGCCACTTTTAGCTACTTTTACAGTACAGTAAAGGCGGAGCTAGACGGCCATGTTATTGTACATATAGTATTCCCATTGTTATATAGCCACATTGGGAAAGATTTCACAATATTACCAGTGATTCCTAGCCCATTTAGTCTGATAAATGCAATGTTTCTTACGTTTTATAGCCATGATTGTATAATTTTGACAATAATAACAAGAGTTTGTATCATATTTAATTTTGTAACTGCAGTGTTGCCAACGTTTTATAGCCATTTTTAAATAACCTTTAAAATACAGAAAAGGGAGAGCTAGATGGCCATTTTGTGGTACATACAGTGATGCCAAAGTTTAATAGCCACTTTTGGATGGATTTGACAATTCTACCAAAGGTTCCTAGCCCATTTCATCTAATTATTGTAGTGTTTCCAACGTTTTATAGTCACGTCTGCACGATTTTGACAACACTAACAAAGGTTCCTAGGCCTTTTATTTTGGTAATTGCAGTGCTGCCAACGTTTTATAGCCACTTTTGGACGACTTTTACAGTACAGTAAAGGCAGAGCTAGACGGCCATCATGTGGTACATACAGTATTCCCATTCTTTTATAACCACTTTTGGACAGATTTGACAATATTACCAGAGATTCCTAGCCCATTTAATCTGATAAATGCAGTGTTTTCATTGTTTTATAGCCATGTCTGCACGATTTTGACAACACTAACAAAGGTTCGTATCATATTTAATTTGGTGATTGCAGTGTTGCCAACGTTTTATAGCCACTTTTAGCTACTTTTACAGTACAGTAAAGGCGGAGCTTTACGGCCATGTTATTGTACATATAGTATTCCCATTGTTTTATAGCCACATTGGGAAAGATTTCACAATATTACCAGTGATTCCTAACCCATTTAGTCTGATAAATGCAATGTTTCTAACGTTTTATAGCCACGATTGTATAATTTTGACAATAATAACAAGAGTTTGCATCATATTTAATTTTGTAACTGCAGTGTTGCCAACGTTTTATAGCCATTTTTAAATAACGTTTAAAGTACAGAAAAAGGAGAGCTAGATGGCCATTTTGTGGTACATATAGTGATGCCAAAGTTTAATAGCCACTTTTGGATGGATTTGACAATTCTACCAAAGGTTCCTAGCCCATTTCATCTAATTATTGTAGTGTTTCCAACGTTTTATAGCCACGTCTGCACGATTTTGACACCACTAACAAAGGTTTCTAGGCCTTTTATTGTGGTAATTGCAGTGCTACCAACGTTTTATAGCCACTTTTGGACGACTTTTACAGTACAGTAAAGGCAGAGCTAGACGGACATCATGTGGTACATACAGTATTCCCATTCTTTTATAACCACTTTTGGACAGATTTAACAATATTACCAGAGATTCCTAGCCCATTTAATCTGATAAATGCAGTGTTTTCAATGTTTTATAGCCACGTTTGCACGATTTTTACTATACTAACAAAGGTTCATAGCTCATTTAATTTGGTAATTGCAGTGTTACTAATGTTTTATAGCCACGTCTGCACGATTTTTACAATACAAACAAAGGTTCGTATCATATTAAATTTGGTAACTGCAGTGTTGCCAACGTTTTGTAGCCACTTTTGGACGTCTTTTACAGTACAGTAAAGGCAGAGTTAAACGACCATGTTATTGTCCGTACAGTATTCTCATTGTTTTATAGCCACTTTTGGACAGATTTGACAGTATAACCAGAGATTCCTAGCCCATTTAATCTGATAAATGCAGTGTTTTCAACATTTTATAGCCACGTTTGCACGATTTTTACTATACTAACAAAGGTTCCTAGCTCATTTAATTTGGTATTTACAGTGTTGTCAATGTTTTATAGCCAATTTATTACGACTTTACAGTACAGTAAATTCATAGCTAGACGGCAATTTTGTTGTACATACAGTATTGCCAAGGTTTTATAGCCACTTTAATTATTTTGACAGATTTGACAATATTACCAGAGTTTTTTAGCCCATATAATCTGACAATTACAATGTTTCCAACATTTTATAGCCATTTTTAGACAACTTTTACAGTACAGTAAAGGCAGAGCTAAACGGCCATGTTATTGAGCATACAGTATTCCCATTCTTTGATAACGACTTTTGGACAGATTTGACAGTATAACCAGATATTCCTTGCCCATTTAATCTGATTTTTGTAGTGTTTCCAACGTTTTATAGCCATGTCTGCACGATTTTGACAACACTAACAAAGGTTCGTATCATATTTAATTTGGTAACTGCAGTGTTGCCAACGTTTTATAGCCACTTTTGGCGACTTTTACAGTACTGTAAAGGCGGAGCTAGACGGCCACGTTATTGTACATATAGTATTCCCATTGTTTTATAGCCACATTGGGAAAGATTTCACAATATTACTAGAGATTCCTAACCCATTTAGTCTGATAAATGCAATGTTTCTAACGTTTTATAGCCACGATTGTATGATTTTGACAATAATAACAAAAGTTTGTATCCTTTAATTTTGTAACTGTAGTGTTGCCAACGTTTTATAGCCATTTTTAGATAACTTTTAAAGTACAGAAAAGGGAGAGCTAGATGGCCATTTTGTGGTACATACAGTGATGCCAAAGTTTAATAGCCACTTTTGGATGGATTTGACAATTCTACCAAAGGTTCCTAGCCCATTTCATCTAATTATTGTAGTGTTTCCAACGTTTTATAGCCACGTCTGCACGATTTTGACAACACTAACAAAGGTTCCTAGGCCTTTTATTTTGGTAATTGCAGTGCTGCCAACGTTTTATAGCCACTTTTGGACGACTTTTACAGTACAGTAAAGGCAGAGCTAGACAACCATCATGTGGTACATACAGTATTCCCATTCTTTTATAACCACTTTTGGACAGATTTGACAATATTACCAGAGATTCCTAGCCCATTTAATCAGATAAATGCAGTGTTTTCAATATTTTATAGCCATGTCTGCACGATTTTGACAACACTAACAAAGGTTCGTATCATATTTAATTTGGTGATTGCAGTGTTGCCAACGTTTTATAGCCACTTTTGGCGACTTTTACAGGACAGTAAAGGCGGAGCTAGACGGCCATGTTATTGTACATATAGTATTCCCATTGTTATATAGCCACATTGGGAAAGATTTCACAATATTACCAGTGATTCCTAACCCATTTAGTCTGATAAATGCAATGTTTCTAACGTTTTATAGCCACGATTGTATAATTTTGACAATAATAACAAGAGTTTGTATGATATTTAATTTTGTAACTGCAGTGTTGCCAACGTTTTATAGCCATTTTTAAATAACCTTTAAAGTACAGAAAAAGGAGAGCTAGATGGCCATTTTGTGGTACATACAGTGATGCCAAAGTTTAATAGCCACTTTTGGATGGATTTGACAATTCTACCAAAGGTTCCTAGCCCATTTCATCTAATTATTGTAGTGTTTCCAACGTTTTATAGCCACGTCTGCACGATTTTGACAACACTAACAAAGGTTCCTAGGCCTTTTATTTTGGTAATTGCAGTGCTGCCAACGTTTTATAGCCACTTTTGGACGACTTTTACAGTACAGTAAAGGCAGAGCTAGACAGCCATCATGTGGTACATACAGTATTCCCATTCTTTTATAACCACTTTTGGACAGATTTGACAATATTACCAAAGATTCCTAGCCCATTTAATCTGATAAATGCAGTGTTTTCAATGTTTTATAGCCACGTTTGCACGATTTTTACTATACTAACAAAGGTTCCTAGCTCATTTAATTTGGTATTTACAGTGTTGTCAATGTTTTATAGCCAATTTATTACGACTTTTACAGTACAGTAAATTCATAGCTAGACGGCAATTTTGTTGTACATACAGTATTGCCAAGGTTTTATAGCCACTTTAATTATTTGGACAGATTTGACAATATTACCAGAGTTTTTTAGCCCATATAATCTGACAATTACAATGTTTTCAACATTTTATAGCCATTTCTAGACAACTTTTACAGTACAGTAAAGGCAGAGCTAAACGGCCATGTTATTGAGCATACAGTATTCCCATTCTTTTATAACGGCTTTTGTACAGATTTGACAGTATAACCAGATATTCCTTGCCCATTTAATCTGATTTTTGTAGTGTTTCCAACGTTTTATAGCCATGTTTGCACGATTTTTACAACACTAACAAAGGTTCGTATCATATTTAATTTGGTAACTGCAGTGTTGCCAACGTTTTATAGCCACTTTTGGCGACTTTTACAGTACAGTAAAGGCAGAGCTAGACGGCCATCATGTGGTACGTACAGTATTCCCATTCTTTTATAACCACTTTTGGACAGATTTGACAATATTACCAGAGATTCCTAGCCCATTTAATCTGATAAATGCAGTGTTTTCAATGTTTTATAGCCATCTCTGCACGATTTTGACAACACTAACAAAGGTTCGTATCATATTTAATTTGGTGATTGCAGTGTTGCCAACGTTTTATAGCCACTTTTAGCTACTTTTACAGTACAGTAAAGGCGGAGCTAGACGGCCATGTTATTGTACATATAGTATTCCCATTGTTTTATAGCCACATTGGGAAAGATTTCACAATATTACCAGTGATTCCTAACCCATTTAGTCTGATAAATGCAATGTTTCTAACGTTTTATAGCCACGATTGTATAATTTTGACAATAATAACAAGAGTTTGCATCATATTTAATTTTGTAACTGCAGTGTTGCCAACGTTTTATAGCCATTTTTAAATAACGTTTAAAGTACAGAAAAAGGAGAGCTAGATGGCCATTTTGTGGTACATATAGTGATGCCAAAGTTTAATAGCCACTTTTGGATGGATTTGACAATTCTACCAAAGGTTCCTAGCCCATTTCATCTAATTATTGTAGTGTTTCCAACGTTTTATAGCCACGTCTGCACGATTTTGACACCACTAACAAAGGTTTCTAGGCCTTTTATTGTGGTAATTGCAGTGCTACCAACGTTTTATAGCCACTTTTGGACGACTTTTACAGTACAGTAAAGGCAGAGCTAGATGGACATCATGTGGTACATACAGTATTCCCATTCTTTTATAACCACTTTTGGACAGATTTAACAATATTACCAGAGATTCCTAGCCCATTTAATCTGATAAATGCAGTGTTTTCAATGTTTTATAGCCACGTTTGCACGATTTTTACTATACTAACAAAGGTTCATAGCTCATTTAATTTGGTAATTGCAGTGTTACTAATGTTTTATAGCCACGTCTGCACGATTTTTACAATACAAACAAAGGTTCGTATCATATTAAATTTGGTAACTGCAGTGTTGCCAACGTTTTGTAGCCACTTTTGGACGTCTTTTACAGTACAGTAAAGGCAGAGTTAAACGACCATGTTATTGTCCGTACAGTATTCTCATTGTTTTATAGCCACTTTTGGACAGATTTGACAGTATAACCAGAGATTCCTAGCCCATTTAATCTGATAAATGCAGTGTTTTCAACATTTTATAGCCACGTTTGCACGATTTTTACTATACTAACAAAGGTTCCTAGCTCATTTAATTTGGTATTTACAGTGTTGTCAATGTTTTATAGCCAATTTATTACGACTTTACAGTACAGTAAATTCATAGCTAGACGGCAATTTTGTTGTACATACAGTATTGCCAAGGTTTTATAGCCACTTTAATTATTTTGACAGATTTGACAATATTACCAGAGTTTTTTAGCCCATATAATCTGACAATTACAATGTTTCCAACATTTTATAGCCATTTTTAGACAACTTTTACAGTACAGTAAAGGCAGAGCTAAACGGCCATGTTATTGAGCATACAGTATTCCCATTCTTTGATAACGACTTTTGGACAGATTTGACAGTATAACCAGATATTCCTTGCCCATTTAATCTGATTTTTGTAGTGTTTCCAACGTTTTATAGCCATGTCTGCACGATTTTGACAACACTAACAAAGGTTCGTATCATATTTAATTTGGTAACTGCAGTGTTGCCAACGTTTTATAGCCACTTTTGGCGACTTTTACAGTACTGTAAAGGCGGAGCTAGACGGCCACGTTATTGTACATATAGTATTCCCATTGTTTTATAGCCACATTGGGAAAGATTTCACAATATTACTAGAGATTCCTAACCCATTTAGTCTGATAAATGCAATGTTTCTAACGTTTTATAGCCACGATTGTATGATTTTGACAATAATAACAAAAGTTTGTATCCTTTAATTTTGTAACTGTAGTGTTGCCAACGTTTTATAGCCATTTTTAGATAACTTTTAAAGTACAGAAAAGGGAGAGCTAGATGGCCATTTTGTGGTACATACAGTGATGCCAAAGTTTAATAGCCACTTTTGGATGGATTTGACAATTCTACCAAAGGTTCCTAGCCCATTTCATCTAATTATTGTAGTGTTTCCAACGTTTTATAGCCACGTCTGCACGATTTTGACAACACTAACAAAGGTTCCTAGGCCTTTTATTTTGGTAATTGCAGTGCTGCCAACGTTTTATAGCCACTTTTGGACGACTTTTACAGTACAGTAAAGGCAGAGCTAGACAACCATCATGTGGTACATACAGTATTCCCATTCTTTTATAACCACTTTTGGACAGATTTGACAATATTACCAGAGATTCCTAGCCCATTTAATCAGATAAATGCAGTGTTTTCAATATTTTATAGCCATGTCTGCACGATTTTGACAACACTAACAAAGGTTCGTATCATATTTAATTTGGTGATTGCAGTGTTGCCAACGTTTTATAGCCACTTTTGGCGACTTTTACAGGACAGTAAAGGCGGAGCTAGACGGCCATGTTATTGTACATATAGTATTCCCATTGTTATATAGCCACATTGGGAAAGATTTCACAATATTACCAGTGATTCCTAACCCATTTAGTCTGATAAATGCAATGTTTCTAACGTTTTATAGCCACGATTGTATAATTTTGACAATAATAACAAGAGTTTGTATGATATTTAATTTTGTAACTGCAGTGTTGCCAACGTTTTATAGCCATTTTTAAATAACCTTTAAAGTACAGAAAAAGGAGAGCTAGATGGCCATTTTGTGGTACATACAGTGATGCCAAAGTTTAATAGCCACTTTTGGATGGATTTGACAATTCTACCAAAGGTTCCTAGCCCATTTCATCTAATTATTGTAGTGTTTCCAACGTTTTATAGCCACGTCTGCACGATTTTGACAACACTAACAAAGGTTCCTAGGCCTTTTATTTTGGTAATTGCAGTGCTGCCAACGTTTTATAGCCACTTTTGGACGACTTTTACAGTACAGTAAAGGCAGAGCTAGACAGCCATCATGTGGTACATACAGTATTCCCATTCTTTTATAACCACTTTTGGACAGATTTGACAATATTACCAAAGATTCCTAGCCCATTTAATCTGATAAATGCAGTGTTTTCAATGTTTTATAGCCACGTTTGCACGATTTTTACTATACTAACAAAGGTTCCTAGCTCATTTAATTTGGTATTTACAGTGTTGTCAATGTTTTATAGCCAATTTATTACGACTTTTACAGTACAGTAAATTCATAGCTAGACGGCAATTTTGTTGTACATACAGTATTGCCAAGGTTTTATAGCCACTTTAATTATTTGGACAGATTTGACAATATTACCAGAGTTTTTTAGCCCATATAATCTGACAATTACAATGTTTTCAACATTTTATAGCCATTTCTAGACAACTTTTACAGTACAGTAAAGGCAGAGCTAAACGGCCATGTTATTGAGCATACAGTATTCCCATTCTTTTATAACGGCTTTTGTACAGATTTGACAGTATAACCAGATATTCCTTGCCCATTTAATCTGATTTTTGTAGTGTTTCCAACGTTTTATAGCCATGTTTGCACGATTTTTACAACACTAACAAAGGTTCGTATCATATTTAATTTGGTAACTGCAGTGTTGCCAACGTTTTATAGCCACTTTTGGCGACTTTTACAGTACAGTAAAGGCAGAGCTAGACGGCCATCATGTGGTACGTACAGTATTCCCATTCTTTTATAACCACTTTTGGACAGATTTGACAATATTACCAGAGATTCCTAGCCCATTTAATCTGATAAATGCAGTGTTTTCAATGTTTTATAGCCATCTCTGCACGATTTTGACAACACTAACAAAGGTTCGTATCATATTTAATTTGGTGATTGCAGTGTTGCCAACGTTTTATAGCCACTTTTAGCTACTTTTACAGTACAGTAAAGGCGGAGCTAGACGGCCATGTTATTGTACATATAGTATTCCCATTGTTTTATAGCCACATTGGGAAAGATTTCACAATATTACCAGTGATTCCTAACCCATTTAGTCTGATAAATGCAATGTTTCTAACGTTTTATAGCCACGATTGTATGATTTTGACAATAATAACAAAAGTTTGTATCCTTTAATTTTGTAACTGTAGTGTTGCCAACGTTTTATAGCCATTTTTAGATAACTTTTAAAGTACAGAAAAGGGAGAGCTAGATGGCCATTTTGTGGTACATACAGTGATGCCAAAGTTTAATAGCCACTTTTGGATGGATTTGACAATTCTACCAAAGGTTCCTAGCCCATTTCATCTAATTATTGTAGTGTTTCCAACGTTTTATAGCCACGTCTGCACGATTTTGACAACACTAACAAAGGTTCCTAGGCCTTTTATTTTGGTAATTGCAGTGTTGCCAACGTTTTATAGCCACTTTTGGACGACTTTTACAGTACAGTAAAGGCAGAGCTAGACAGCCATCATGTGGTACATACAGTATTCCCATTCTTTTATAACCACTTTTGGACAGATTTGACAATATTACCAGAGATTCCTAGCCCATTTAATCTGATAAATGCAGTGTTTTCAATGTTTTATAGCCATGTCTGCACGATTTTGACAACACTAACAAAGGTTCTTATCATATTTAATTTGGTGATTGCAGTGTTGCCAACGTTTTATAGCCACTTTTAGCTACTTTTACAGTACAGTAAAGGCGGAGCTAGACGGCAATGTTATTGTACATATAGTATTCCCATTGTTTTATAGCCACATTGGGAAAGATTTCACAATATTACCAGTGATTCCTAACCCATTTAGTCTGATAAATGCAATGTTTCTAACGTTTTATAGCCACGATTGTATAATTTTGACAATAATAACAAGAGTTTGTATCATATTTAATTTTGTAACTGCAGTGTTGCCAACGTTTTATAGCCATTTTTAAATAACCTTTAAAGTACAGAAAAGGGAGAGCTAGATGGCCATTTTGTGGTACATACAGTGATGCCAAAGTTTAATAGCCACTTTTGGATGGATTTGACAATTCTACCAAAGGTTCCTAGCCCATTTCATCTAATTATTGTAGTGTTTCCAACGTTTTATAGCCACGTCTGCACGATTTTGACAACACTAACAAAGGTTCCTAGGCCTTTTATTTTGGTAATTGCAGTGCTACCAACGTTTTATAGCCACTTTTGGACGACTTTTACAGTACAGTAAAGGCAGAGCTAGACGGCCATCATGTGGTACATACAGTATTCCCATTCTTTTATAACCACTTTTGGACAGATTTGACAATATTACCAGAGATTCCTAGCCCATTTAATCTGATAAATGCAGTGTTTTCAATGTTTTATAGCCACGTTTGCACGATTTTTACTAAACTAACAAAGGTTCCTAGCACATTTAATTTGGTAATTGCAGTGTTACTAATGTTTTATAGCCACGTCTGTACGATTTTTACAATACAAACAAAGGTTCGTATCATATTAAATTTGGTAATTGCAGTGTTGCCAACGTTTTGTAGCCACTTTTGGACGTCTTTTACAGTACAGTAAAGGCAGAGCTAAACGGCCATGTTATTGTCCGTACAGTATTCTCATTGTTTTATAGCCACTTTTGAAAAGATTTGACAATATTACCAAAGATTCCTAGCCCATTTAATCTGATAAATACAGTGTTTTCAATGTTTTATAGCCACGTTTGCACGATTTTTACTATACTAACAAAGGTTCCTAGCTCATTTAATTTGGTATTTACAGTGTTGTCAATGTTTTATAGCCAATTTATTACGACTTTTACAGTACAGTAAATTTATAGCTAGACGGCAATTTTGTTGTACATACAGTATTGCCAAGGTTTTATAGCCACTTTAATTATTTGGACAGATTTGACAATATTACCAGAGTTTTTTAGCCCATATAATCTGACAATTACAATGTTTTCAACATTTTATAGCCATTTTTAGACAACTTTTACAGTACAGTAAAGGCAGAGCTAAACGGCCATGTTATTGAGCATACAGTATTCCCATTCTTTTATAACGACTTTTGTACTGATTTGACAGTATAACCAGATATTCCTTGCCCATTTAATCTGATTTTTGTAGTGTTTCCAACGTTTTATAGCCATGTCTGCACGATTTTTACAACACTAACAAAGGTTCGTATCATATTTAATTTGGTAACTGCAGTGTTGCCAACGTTTTATAGCCACTTTTGGCGACTTTTACAGTACAGTAAAGGCAGAGCTAGACGGCCATCATGTGGTACATACAGTATTCCCATTCTTTTATAACCACTTTTGGACAGATTTGACAATATTACCAGAGATTCCTAGCCCATTTAATCTGATAAATGCAGTGTTTTCAATGTTTTATAGCCATGTCTGCACGATTTTGACAACACTAACAAAGGTTCGTATCATATTTAATTTGGTGATTGCAGTGTTGCCAACGTTTTATAGCCACTTTTAGCTACTTTTACAGTACAGTAAAGGCGGAGCTAGACGGCCATGTTATTGTACATATAGTATTCCCATTGTTTTATAGCCACATTGGGAAAGATTTCACAATATTACCAGTGATTCCTAACCCATTTAGTCTGATAAATGCAATGTTTCTAACGTTTTATAGCCACGATTGTATGATTTTGACAATAATAACAAAAGTTTGTATCCTTTAATTTTGTAACTGTAGTGTTGCCAACGTTTTATAGCCATTTTTAGATAACTTTTAAGTACAGAAAAGGGAGAGCTAGATGGCCATTTTGTGGTACATACAGTGATGCCAAAGTTTAATAGCCACTTTTGGATGGATTTGACAATTCTACCAAAGGTTCCTAGCCCATTTCATCTAATTATTGTAGTGTTTCCAACGTTTTATAGCCACGTCTACACGATTTTGACAACACTAACAAAGGTTCCTAGGCCTTTTATTTTGGTAATTGCAGTGCTGCCAACGTTTTATAGCCACTTTTGGACGTTTTTTACAGTACAGTAAAGGCAGAGCTAGACAGCCATCATGTGGTACATACAGTATTCCCATTCTTTTATAACCACTTTTGGACAGATTTGACAATATTACCAGAGATTCCTAGCCCATTTAATCTGATAAATGCAGTGTTTTCATTGTTTTATAGCCATGTCTGCACGATTTTGACAACACTAACAAAGGTTCGTATCATATTTAATTTGGTGATTGCAGTGTTGCCAACGTTTTATAGCCACTTTTAGCTACTTTTACAGTACAGTAAAGGCGGAGCTAGACGGCCATGTTATTGTACATATAGTATTCCCATTGTTTTATAGCCACATTGGGAAAGATTTCACAATATTACCAGTGATTCCTAACCCATTTAGTCTGATAAATGCAATGTTTCTAACGTTTTATAGCCACGATTGTATGATTTTGACAATAATAACAAAAGTTTGTATCCTTTAATTTTGTAACTGTACTGTTGCCAACGTTTTATAGCCATTTTTAGATAACTTTTAAAGTACAGAAAAGGGAGAGCTAGATGGCCATTTTGTGGTACATACAGTGATGCCAAAGTTTAATAGCCACTTTTGGATGGATTTGACAATTCTACCAAAGGTTCCTAGCCCATTTCATCTAATTATTGTAGTGTTTCCAACGTTTTATAGCCACGTCTGCACGATTTGGACAACACTAACAAAGGTTTCTAGGCCTTTTATTTTGGTAATTGCAGTGCTACCAACGTTTTATAGCCACTTTTGGACGACTTTTACAGTACAGTAAAGGCAGAGCTAGACAGCCATCATGTGGTACATACAGTATTCCTATTCTTTTATAACCACTTTTGGACAGATTTGACAATATTACCAGAGATTCCTAGCCCATTTAATCTGATTTTTACTATACTAACAAAGGTTCCTAGCCAATTTAATTTGGTATTTACAGTGTTGTCAATGTTTTATAGCCACTTTATTACGACTTTTACAGTACAGTAAATTCATAGCTAGACGGCAATTTTGTTGTACATACAGTGGTGCCAAGGTTTTATAGCCACTTTTGGACAGATTTGACAATATTACCAGAGATTTTTAGCCCATATAATCTGACAATTGCAATGTTTCCAACATTTTATAGCCATTTTTAGACAACTTTTACAGTACAGTAAAGGCAGAGCTAAACGGCCATGTTATTGAACATACAGTATTCCCATTCTTTTATAACGACTTTTGGACAGATTTGACAGTATAACCAGATATTCCTTGCCCATTTAATCTGATTATTGTAGTGTTTCTAACGTTTTATAGCCATGTCTGCACGATTTTTACAACACTAACAAAGGTTCGTATCATATTTAATTTGGTAACTGCAGTGTTGCCAACGTTTTGTACCCATTTTTAAACAACTTTTAAAGTACAGAAAAGGGAGTGCTAGATGGAAATTTTGTAGTACATACAGTGATGCCAAAGTTTTATAACCACTTTTGGATGGATTTGATACTACTACTAAAGGTTCCTAGCTCATTTAATTTGGAAATTGTAGTGCTACCAATGTTTTATCGCCACATCTGCACGATTTTGACAATATAAACAAAGGTTTCTAGCCCTTTTATTTTGGTAATTGCAGTGTTGCCAACGTTTTATAGCCACTTTTGGACGACTTTTACAGTAGAGTAAAGGCAGAGAGCTAGACGGCGTTTTAATTTGTACAAACAGTAATGCCAAAGTTTTATCACCTCTTATGGATGGATTTGACAATACTACCAAAGGTTGCTAGTTCATTTAATGTGATAATTTCAGTGTTGCCAACGTTTTATATCCACGTTTGAATGACTTTTACAGTACAGTAAAGGCAAAGCTAGATGGCCATTTTGTGGTACATACTGAATTGCCAACTTTTTTTGCCACTTTTGCAGGATTTTGACAATATTACCAAAACTTCCAAGCCCTTTTTAACTGGCAATTGCAATGTTTCCAACGTTTTATAGCCACTTTTGGACGACTTTACAGTACTACCGGAGGTTTCTAGCCCATTTTATCTGGTATATGTAGTATTACCACCGTTTTATAGCAAAGTTATGGTGGTTTTTATAGTGTTGTCAAGGACTTTGGCTGATAATTTGGACATTCAAGAGGGTGGATCTAGACGACCATTTTGTTGTACATACAGTATTGCCAATGTTTTATAGCCATTTTTGGACGGATTTGACAATACTACCAAACGTTCCTAACCCATTTTATATGGTAGTAGCAGTGTTGCCAACGTTTTATTACCACTTATGCACGATTTTTATATTACTACCAAATGTTCCTAATCTATTTTATCTGGTAATTGCCGTGTTGTAAACATTTTATGGCCACTTTTGGACGTCTTTTACATTACTACCAAAGGTTCTTAGCTTATTTTATTTGGTAGATGAAATATTGCCAACGTTTTATAGTAAAATATTGTTATCAAGGACTTATGCTAATAATTTGGACCTTCAAGGGGGCCGAGCTAGAGTGTATGTGGGGAGGTGGCACATGGCAATTAGATAAAATTAGAAATAAAACTGTACAAATTATCAATAACCCTCTAATCACAAACCATTTCGGTATTTTTACAGAAGACATGGGTTCACTATATTGTATATTTTAGTATATTTACCCACTATTTTGGACCTTTCTGAAACACTTTTCATCTACGGTGTTTCTCTCGGAGATGCCCTGTTTTCGAGATATGCCCCGTTTTCATACCCCAATGCGGGGTTTTGGGTGGGGGAAAACGGGGCATATCTCCAAAACGGGGCATCTCTAAGAGAAACACCATAGATCAGAAGTTTCTTAGAAAGGTCCAAAATAGTGGGTAAGAATACTAATATATACAATATAGTGAACCCAGATCTTCTGTAAATTTACCATGAATTCCCTCCCTTACACATCCGAAGAAATGTTGCATCCCTTGCCTTATTTTATAGATATTATCATGGCAAATGCTCGGATGAGCTTGCCCTAATCATGCCACCTCCTCGCATCTTTCCCCGTGGTACCAGGTCAGCTGCTAGAGCCCATAACTTTGCAATCTCTCCTCCCCAATGTAGAACTACTGCTTTTCAGAATTTATTTATTCCCAAAACCACATTGTTATGGAATGCACTTCCTCAAAACTGCTTTCCACCAGTCTGTAATCCTCAGTCATTTAAATCCAATTGTTACAAACATTATATGAATGAAGGATGCATATAGGAACATGGACTTTGTTTTCATTGATTTTGTTTTTCCTTCCTCCATTCTGATTCAATATATAAAAAATAAAACCTAACCTGATAAGACTTGACTTTGCTTAATCTGACTTGACCTCACCTGACCTAACATGACCTGATATGATTTGACTTGGCTTACCCTGATTTGACCTGACCTCGTCTAAAACATGGTAGGTCATGAGTCACCTCTGCTAGGCCTATCTCATAATAAATGTTATTGTGTTGTAGGCCTATAGGAAAAATTGCTGTCTGATGTTGATTTATGTTTCCGGACGGTGAAGGAGGAAGGATATTATTGGTAAATTTGAAGCAAATGATTCCTCCGTTTCATTCCAATGAACAGGTCACCATTATTTTTGTTAATTTTGCCTGTTTCCTATTATTCTTTGGAGAAATCAAGGCTCTCTAATATATCAAAAGTATATTATTATGATTGTTTACACACTGACAGAAGAAACAACCACGTCTCATTCACGACAACATTATTCTCTAAGCTTACCATCATACCAGAAAAACGACACAACTTTTGATCACGCCTGTTTAATTATGGTCAAATTCAAGGGCTATAGAAATCGTTCAATCTATACCAGAAAACAGAATACCTCAGTATATGCATTGTTGATCTGTACTGCAGCATAGTTGGAGCATTCAGAAACCCTCCAATAACTAACAACTATATTATCTTGCAATGCACGTTATGATATACAGTCGGCAACAAAAGTTTCATTACCATCCTTTTAACACTGTGATGTAAAGTTGGTACGCCTGACTGATGAGTAGGTGTGACGCGAGTGTCTTCATATACCTCCGTCACCTTCAGTGTCCGTCAGTGTCTAATGGGCAGGCAAGTAGAAATGACGTACTTTCAGCCAGTGCTACTTTTTCTGGATATTTGATGATTATTCTTGTTCTAAAATACTCAAACGTATTTCCTTATGTTTAAGAATGAATAGTTAAATAGTAATAGTTGTTGAAAACTCAAAATTTAGTTTAAAATCAGCTAAACTTTTGATATAAAAAAGTTGTCACTGCCGCAGCCCGCATATTATCAGCGGGGCAAAGACGATAGCCGCCTCGGATGACACGAGGCACGGCTGCCCAGTCAAGCGGAGTACCAATCCTGCCGCGCTTAACGATATTAAGATTAATGTAGGGGTGGTAACGAAACTTTTTTTTTGCCGACTGTACATCGATAAAGAAAATTAACACATTAAATTTAAAATGCTAAATGTAATTAATTAACTCAAATAACACTGTACTAATATATTATGATTACTTGACATAAATACGTTTGAGCATGCATAATGTAGCGAGTGGAGTTAAAGGAGAGGTGACAGAAGGAAAGTATATACGTGGTGAGAAGCCCAGGACACGAAAAATAAACTCACTTTGAAAAAACAAATATCCCCAGCACTGTCAATCACCAATTTATTTAAACCATCGACCTCCAGCACTGTCAATCACCAATTTATTTAAACCATCGACCTCCAGCACTGTCAATCACCAATTTATTTAAACCATCGACCTCCAGCACTGTCAATCACCAATTTATTTAAGCCATCGACCTCCAGCACTGTCAATCACCAATTTATTTAAACCATCG
The DNA here is from genome assembly GCA_033782935.1 of Petrolisthes cinctipes. NCBI lineage: Eukaryota > Metazoa > Arthropoda > Malacostraca > Decapoda > Porcellanidae > Petrolisthes > Petrolisthes cinctipes. The sequence continues at coordinate 2,360 of JAWQEG010005784.1, read as the reverse complement.
ACCTCCAGCACTGACAATCACCAATTTATTTAAACCATCGACCTCCAGCACTGTCAATCACCAATTTATTTAAACCATCGACCTCCAGCACTGTCAATCACCAATTTATTTAAACCATCGACCTCCAGCACTGCCAATCACCAATTTATTTAAACCATCGACCTCCAGCACTGACAATCACCAATTTGTACCAACCACCAACCCCGCGTTATTATCAACCACCAACATTAAGCATTTACCAACCACTAGCACTTAAGTATCAACCCCCATCACCAACGTATGTACGTACATCACCAAGGCGGTGGCAGAGATGATACGGTGACGGAATGCGAATGGAATGGGCCCTGGTTCGAGTCCACGAGAAAACGTCTGGAGTTTTTCAGAGGTGATCTGATGGGTCCAAGCTGTTCGTTTAGTATCCTGGCTACGCCGACACGTCAATATTCCAAGATGCTGTGAGTGACGGTGTAGCTGCTCTCCCCTGATAGTGACGTGTATAAATAAGGTGTCGTCATCTAGTGGGGCAGAAGAGAAGCAACCAACAACATGAAGCTCCACTGTCTCATCTAGTGCTACACCCAATAATCTCGGGGTCTCGCAAGAGTCACGGGCTACTGACAACCTACAGTCCCGAGGTTGAGGTATAAAATATAAACTGCAACACCAATCACCAATCTGCACCACCAATCACCATCCACCAACTGCAAGCACCAATCACCACCCACATCACAAACCACCAATCACCATCCTCCACCACCAACTGCAAGCACCAATCACCAACCCCCATCACAAACCACCAATCACCATCCTCCACCACCAACTGCAAGCACCAATCACCAACCCACATCACCAATCACCATCCTCCAACACCAAGCACCAAGCACCAATCACCATCCTCCAACACCAAGCACCATCCTCCAACACCAAGCACCATCCTCCAACACCAAGCACCATCCTCCAACACCAACCACCACCAATCACCAACCACCCAATCACCATCCTCCAACCACCAAGCACCAATCACCAATCATCATCCTCCAAGCACCAATCACCCCCTCCTGACCACCATCATCCCTGTACCCAGCCAATACCACACGTCGGATTGGCTGCGGACTAAAAATATCAACAATATGGCTCAGTAGGGATCATCCTGGTAGAGTCAGTTGCTCCCACCAACCCTCCTTCTCCCTTTACTCTCGTTCTCATCTCGTCCTCCTCCTCCTCATTTGTTCCTCGTTCTTATTTTTATATTTCCTTTCTTCTTCTTCTCCTTTTACTCGTTCTTATTTTTATACTTCCTTTCTTCTTCTTCTTCTTTTACTATTACTGTTTTACTATTTTTCCTCGTTCTTATTTTTATGCTTCCTTGCTTCTTCCTTCTTCTACTACTACTATTTCTGTATTATATATTTTTTCCTCCTCCTCCTCATTTGATCCTCGTTCTTATTCTTAGTCTTATCTCTTCCTTTTCTACTACTACAATTCCTGTATTACTGCTTCTCCTCCTCCTCATTCGTTCTCGTTATTCTTATTCTTATTTTTTTCTATTACTTGCACTACTATTACTACTATTACTAATTCTCCTTCTATTCCTCTCCACCTCCTACCAGCCACTACTACTACTACTACTACTACTACCACTCTTCCATTCTGTATTTTCTTTACTGCCACCGGGGTTTACGATCTTCCTCATATAATAAATTGATCAGAAACTGCCCACTGGAGTCATACATGAAATTGGACACCTCACAGTCTCATTGCCATTCCTTCATCCCTTTCTCCTGGTCGCCACGCTTGTCATTTTAATTCTCCTTCCGGGTCCTATATTCCTTCTTCTCCTCCTCCTTCCTCTCCTCCTAAACCCCCTCCTCCTCCTCTTCCTCCTTCCTCTCCTCTACCTTCCTCTCTCTCCTCATCTCCTCTTCCTTCTCCTCCTCCTCCTCCTTCCTCTCCTCCTAAACCCCCTCCTCCTCCTCTCTTTCCTCATCTCCTCTTCCTCCTCCTCCTCCTCCTCCTCTTTCGATTAATGTCCTCCTCGCCTCGCACTTTCCTTTCATCTTATTGTTATGTGCTCTTTTCTGCTCTGTGTCTGCTGTCTCTCTGCCTGTCTTCCTATCTGTCTCTCCCTTTCCATCATTGTTTCATTTTTCTCTGCATCACTCTCAGTCTCTCTGCCTCTGTGTGACATCCCCCTATCTTTGTCAATCTATCTTTCTCTATCCAATTTATACTCTCTCTCTTTCTATCCTTCTCGTTTCCCGACATACATATAATCTTTTCTCACATTTATTTTGTTTTTAATTGTTCCCTCACTCTCTCTCGCAACTCCCTCTCACACTCTTTCTCCACCACTACGAGCG